>JAJOZX010005306.1:162500-222500 GCA_023014485.1 Bathynomus jamesi
TCGTCCAGACTCCAGAGGATTTCGCGCATCAGGTCCTCCGCTGCAAAACGCCAAATTAAATATAAACACTCAAGAGGCAAAATGCAATGTTTTTTTTTCCCCTTCTGGATGGCAGCTCTTGAATCGGGTGTGAGAGCGGGAGAGAGTTTAACCCTCGTCAGGAACCTTCATTTTACTTACGTTGTTGGAAACATGGAGGTGTATATATGACCACAGGCCTAAAATCTTACAAAATGGTGGTATAAAAAGTCTGTAATGAAACAATCACATGAATGAAACATTGTATTTAATATTTAAGGACTTTTAACCAATAATATCATCTCTTTCACTGTTTTGACCCCTATAATGGTTCCTGATGAGGGTTAATGGGAGGGCATTACCACGGAGAAAGAGTTGGATGGCAGTGTACCATCGTACGAACTTAGATGTGAATAGCGATAAAATAAGAGGAAACACTTTTAGATTTAAAAATGAAGGCAATATACGAGTACCCTAAACAGTTGTATATGGAAAATAAATGCGTGATTGTACAGAGTGAACCACATAAAAGCGGCCCCAAGAAAATATTTCATATTTTTTTGTGTAAAATTTTCTTGGGGCAGCTTTTATGTGGCTTACCCTGTATAATAGGGTTGAAGATGACAAATAAATTAGCACTTGGAAGTCTTTTGTATCTTATCTGTAATTTCGGAGAGCACAGGGTGTTCAAAAAGAAACGCAACTCACTGGAGAATGCATATATCACTGTAACCTGCACCTCCTTTTTGGAGGAGATGCACGATTGCATCGGTCATGGAAGTTGGCACGAATAATTTCAATGGTTCTGCCATTACGTCGTCGCGTCGCCCATGGACCCAGGTACTAGCCAATATGCGTTGTTCAATCGTATAGTTGTTGCTATCACACATTTCAAATAGGTCTGAAAGATAAACAAAAATCAGTTAGCATTTTAATACGGTGACAAGACATTGTGGACACCCTGTAGATAAAATTGTTTATGTATAACTAACAGAAAATGTCATTCACCTCTTTCTCAAAAAAAAAAAAAAAAAAAGAGAGAATTTCATGAATGGCTGCATTCTTAATTTCAATCAAAGTTCAATTGAGCAAATGCACATATAAATTATTTACGTTTCAAATACATTACGTTCATGTGCGTACATATATTAGTTACGTACACGGTTGAATTTTTTTTTTAAAGTTTTTATATTGTATGATGAAGTCATTGAACTTTTACTTTATAACTTAAATCTGTTAAAAGGTCAAAAGTGAATGGCATTTGACAGTTGTAGATATTATAACTCGATTTTTACGAGTACAACTCCCACGTTCATTATTCGCTTACAAAATTCTACCTTAAGTTTTACAGGAAACAAAAAAGATAACTTTTTATATTTGCCAATTTCAAAATTTTTTACAATAAAATTTCTTATATAGAATTGTCTGTCTAAAGAAAACATAGATAGGTGGATAGACAGATATATATATATATATATATATATATATATATATATATATATTATATATATATATATATATATATATATATATATATATATATATTTTTTTTTTTTATTTCTTATATAGCACTTTCTATCTAAAGGAAAACATATCTATATTTATCTATCTATCTTTTTTAATTTCTTATATAGGACTTTCTACCTAAAGAAAAACATATCTATATCTATCTATTTTCCTATCTATCTATCTATCTCTATCTATCTATCTATATATATATATATATATATATATATATATATATATATATATATACTATATACTCTATGAAAATGCGTCTGATCTAGTGAGAAAATACAAAATTGAACACTCGTTCGCCATCGTTCGTACAGTAGACATAATAAGGAAACACATAATTAGAACGAAATATATCTTTTTCAAAGATCCAAAATACCTTGAACGCACTTTCAATTCGAGGTATTTAATTAAGGCAGATTTTATGGTTTTACTGATCCAAAAGGGTCTCTTGAACTGAATTCCGCATCACCACATTTGCTCGCGAACCAAAATCTTTTATGATGTCAATGGCAAAAATTATGGTATGGCGCAAAAATTACGGGTTTTTTCCAAAATGTTGTATGACTATCGATGATAGCAAATCTGGCATTTATTCGCTTTTATGAACATTGAAACACTTCTCTTTACTCAGGTTTGAAGGATGTTTGTTATATGAGCCAGAAATATGCGAACTAATGTAGGATTTAGTTTAGTTCTAATATATGTTTAGTCCCGATATATATATAAAACCTTGGTTTAACCTTGCTTTTGCTTCCGGCCGAATTGTTCATTCTGACGAAGATCAAGCTCGTCACTGCACCTTAGACCTACAGTTTAACGTAGAATCCGAACCACGCTCCACCAGCAATTCAGCTGTTTCACCTTTAGATCAGCGAAGTTAAGCGGCGTTGGGTCTGTTCTGGAGTTCTGAGTCTTTCTTCTCATCAATTCCCCACCTGTTACCGTCTTCAATCCCTCTCTCTTCGCCGCAGTGTTGTCTCACTGTCCCTTTGCTATCGCTATTATAACGGACATTGCTCTTCTGAACTCTCTAACTGCATGCCTCCTCCTTTAAGAGGAGCACGCATTACCGGACTTTCGACACATTCCTTTTCTGTCCAATTCTCTAGCACAAAAGTTAATAGGTATTCTCACGTCTTTCAGCTCAACCGGTCAACTCTGGAACAACCTTCCTAACTCCATCTTTCCACCTGTTTATGACCTCCAATCTTTTAAACGCAGAGTGTCAAACATCTCAAAAAACTTGGACCTTGATGTTTGGGGGGTCCGTTTTTGCCGGTCGTTCACCCTTGCCCCTCCTTCCTGCATAAAAATTAACAATCTTATAAAATTCCCTTTCTACGTAAATACTTAAATACTAAACAAAGTTTCCCTCATTACACTTTATGGAAAAAAATATATTTCACTGAAATGTAAACCTAATTCCAATTAAGGAACTTCAAATATTCTCTCTTTTAATTTTTCATTAAAATATATAATTAAATTTTAATTCTCGTTAATGTCGTCTCTCTCTCTCGTCCTTTCGTCATAATGGATAGTTTTGGATAAGGAGAGAGTCATTGACTAAAACCATTTAACTGAGTAGAATCGTAATACGAAAGCCTCTCGTGAAAGAATGAGTTTATTTGCTCTGCATGATTTAGTATTGTTTACTTAATGTCGCATTATTTATTTGATATACAGGGTGTTCCATAAGTTCCTTTAACCCTTTTTACTTCCACCCTATTCTCTTAGGAAAAGGTTCATGGCAAAGGGATTTATGGGGCACCCTGCAATATTGTTTATGATAGAGCGTTTTTTACCGTTTTAACTTTGGGTTTTTTTTTTGAGTTTGTATATACAGGGTTTTCGGATTTTATTTGGAATACTTTTTAATACGTACGAGTGATTGTTTTCTTTTTAACAATTAAATTTTCCAGATTTTAATTTCTTTAGTTCTGTTGAATTTTTTAATTACTGAATAAAATGGAAAATTACTTGATTAATTACAGTTTTTCAGTATTATTGTAATTTAATTAATCCTTCGGTGCATAAAAAGATGTTTTATGGGTGAATAAAATCGTCTGGCATTATATAAAATTAACCCTTTCACTACGGGCGAATTATATGAATTTCACTTCGAAGCGAATTATATGAATTCGAATTATAATACATATATTCCCCCCCCCCATTTTCAACCTCAGGGGGTGGAAAGAGAGGGATATATATATCCTTGATTTATAAACAACACCCTGGATTTCGAAAAAGATTAGGAGTTGGTTTATTTACCAATTTACCACACCCGGATCTGAGGGCATTTTGAACGTGTAGTTTATATGCCACACCCGGAGAGAAAGGGTTAAATAGTACAGTGTTCCATCCGACACAAAAGGAGTGATTAAGCAGAGATAAAACTATGATAATAATTAAATGCAATGTTGCATTTAGTCAAATACGTTCTCTAAGAAACCCCAAATGGTAGGAGTAGGAAGTTTAGGATGGAATTAAGTCCTATTTGAGAAAGACAAAATAATGATATTGACTGTGTTTGCATTAAGGATGCAAAAAGAACCTTCCATTATCACATTTATTGATTTTATCTCTTTTCAAACTGAATTAAGTCACCATAGAATTAATGTTGTACCCTAGTACCCACAAGGGTGAGTAATCTGGACTTTGATTTTGGCCCTCTTCTTCTTCTATTGGGGAGGGCGCTTTTGTAGGCATTCGCCCTTGGCTCCTCCTTCCTGACATAAAACAAAATCTAATTTCTATAAAAGCATAATTCCGTCAATGTTTCAGATTCTCAGCTGGGCTTCCGGAGATGAGTCAGGGAGGCAGTTTTGGTATTCCTTCCTGCAGCGATGTCGTAGTCAGTAAATGCAAATCCGTAGTTGATGAATTTTGTAAGGCCTCTTAACATAAATCTTTTCGTCTCTAATGTTAGATGCGCGGCCTACTTCGATCGTTGAAAGTTTGTGTTTTCATAGAACGTTTTTAAAAGAACTTGATCTAACCTAGCCCAACAAAGGTTAGTCGGATGTTAATGAGCATGACAGGTCTAATCTAACCTGACGTTAGTACACAGCAATTATAATTAAATTAAGAGGTGCTATCGATCTAATGATAGCCTCGTTTTTGAATGGAGTCGATCTGAGGACGTATTCCTTTTGACTCGACACCGACGATCGCGTGCGCCATCATCCATTCCGTCAAGAAGAACGCAACATCTTGCGACATCTTGCGAGAAAAGAATAAAACAATCAAAAAGTAGACCATAATTACCGTCGTAAGTGGATCACCCGGTATTTTAATTCTCTCATTCTACGAATCTGTTTTTGGGTGATCAGTGTAGTTTGAATTACTTTTAGCGAGTATAATTAAATTATTCGTGTTAGTAACGGATTAGGGTTACGTCGTAGCAAATGTCGCAACACCGCTTTCCGTCCATCAGCGAAGTTGAGCGACAGTGAGTCTGGAGAATAGCTGGATGGGAGACCATCCTCCGCGTCGATTATGTAGCGATTCGTGGTTCGGATCCCACGTAAAGTTGTAGGTCCCCTCCTTTATACGACCTTAAAATGTTGTGAAGGAAGTTCAAGAAAATTGTATTATGATACGTTAATATTATTTAACCCTTAAATGCATGGTTTAGTTCTATTCGTAGTTTATACATAATCATCCGTGATACATCATGCATTAAGGGTTAAATTAGTTTGTAATTCTATTATAGGGTTACGTCGAGGCGCGTCACTATTAATACCGCTTCCCGTCAGATCAAGGAGGTTAATTAAGCGGCGTTCGGTCTGTTCGGTAGTTGGATGGGGGACTTTGTCCTTTGCTTTTCAGACGATGTATCAATCCTTAAATGGTTCAAATCTCACGTAAAGGGAAAAAGACTTTCACAAATTTATGAAATTAATAGATATATTGGTCCTGCTTCTATAATACTTCCTACCTTATTCTAATCATAGCTGGATCAATCACAAAGTTAAAAATAGTTAGAAGGAAGTTTTCAAGGAGTTAGAGGGAGTTAGGAAGAGTTAAAAGTATTAGGAAGTCCGGCCAAAAATTTGAAATTTTTTCCTTAAAGAAAATTCTTAACTAATTTTGGAATAATGTAGATTCGCATAACTTTATTTACGCAGAAAGTATATGAATAAGAATGACCTGTTAGAATATATATATATATACATAGGCGTATGGGATGGCACTTTACTGGTGGGGGGGGGGGGGGGAAAAAATTTGCCCTGAAAATTTTCAGGGTGCCCTGATTTCCGCATAAGCACTATATGTATAAAATAACACAAAAGTTAGAGTATGAGTAACATGTAGGTATTAAAGCCTTTTTGATATAAAAAAAATTACAATTTACAAAAATGAGATAAAATTTGCTACAACATTTCTAAATAAAGCAAAACTACGGCATTGCAGTTGATATAGAATTCAGCGAGTCCTCAACTTACGTTTTAATTATTAACTACAAATACAGTAGCAAGTAATTAATTCACCTCAACAAGTTAAAAAAAAAACAAAGGAATGTCAGGAAAAATCTGCCCTGAAAATTTTAGTATTTGCCCTGAAAATATTCAATATTTGCCCTGAAAATGCTGAATTCCCTAGTCCTTGCGGGGCTACCGCCCCCAAGACCCCTCTCCGCCTCATACGCCTATATATATATATAATATATATATATATATATATATATATATTATATATGTGTGGTGTGTGTGTGTGTGTGTGTGTGTGTGTGTGTGTGTGTGTGTGTGTTTTGAGTAAAATATTAATATTAAATTTAAAAAAAAACTTGGGGAAAATGAATATGAAAATTACAAGCTTTACAGTAACAAAAAATAAATTATTACAGATATAAATGGTGAAACTAAAGTTTCAGACTACATTTATAAATTTCAAAACAGCAAACCACCAACAGCTAGAGGCGGAGCCACCAGCTTGACTTTCGTGTAAAGTGAGACCAACCAAAGCACGGAAATGCAACGAGGTTAAAAAGGTTAATGAACTCAGAAAATATTTAAAACTAAAACATTATTTCCAAAGGCAAAATTTATTAAAGAAATAGAAAAAAATGGAAATAGAAAGTTATTTCTAAAGGCGAAGTTTAATAAAGAAATACAAAAAAATGGAAATAGAAAGTTAAAACGTAACAAAATAAACCGAAACGAAAATCCAGTTTGAGAAATTTGGTTGACGATGGTCCATCAGAGTTCTCATTTTGATACACCATTCCCTTTCGCTGTCCAAAAATGAGAATGTTCCAGTTGAGAACTAAAGATTTAATCTAATCTAACTTAATCTAACTCGTGACCAGAATAGGAGATTTGTAGGTGAGAATGGAGATGCCATGAAGTGAGATGACTCCTTTTAAGTTATGTTTAAGTGTGTACACGTAAAGACATTCCATAAATGGCAGGTTGGAGCTTGAAGATCTATTAGTAAGACTGTGAAAGTAGATTATTTCAACACTGGGTGGTGTTAGTGAGGGCCCGGGAGAGAGGGGTGCATGAGGTATCAAAGCACCAGGGCCTAGACCTCAGGGGAGTCCTGGCTGGAACCCTGGGACTGGTCCTTTGTTACTAAAGGGGCCCGGAGTCAAAAGTAGCACCACGGTCCGTGATTCCTCTCCCGGGCCTTTATGTTAATAGAAACAGTGGTCTCGGATCACGAAGTCAGGTATGTGCTTTTAAGGTTCGTTCGTACGGACGGATTTGACGCACCGTTCCAAATTACGTAATTGCCAATGGCATTTAGCTTGAAGAATTCAACAAACTGGTATCGACTCTTTGACTGAAAGTTTTTGAATGATTTTTCAGTTAAATTCAAAGTGTATTAATAACTGTCGACAATATCCTCTCAGAAGTTCAATTATTTGATCTCTCCAAATGAAACAGTCTTACCCCAAAGTTATATATACTCTTTGGAACAGTAAACATCAGGATTCGAGATGTGTGAAGCAATGTATTCAAAGTGGTCCTATTGAAGAGTGAATAAATTTAACCAAATGTCCATTTTCTGTAAATTAAAATAAAAGAAAATGGAAAATTCAATCACCGAGTGAAGAAGAAAAAATTTGAACCTAAAAGATGTCGTTGCCATAGTAACGATTAAATTTATTCCAGATTTTTAAAAAATAATGAAGTTTACCGAGTTGCTAAGCCTGTAAAGGCTGGTCTACGATATAGTGAACTTGGATAAACAATGTCGGTTCATGAGAGAACATCTAACCTTCTGGCTAAATTCACAGACTGAACAAATACATTACAATTACTGTATTGTAATAAACCTTTCAGAATATACAATAATCAACCTGATCCCTAAACTTACAATGAAGAATGAAGATGAAAAAATTATACTCAACAAATTTCCGTGAGTGACAGAAAAAAAGCATCTCCAACATTAAAAAAAGTTTGCACAGTCACTAAACACTGGAAAAGCTTTCATACTATGCAGTAATTAAAAGGATGCCTTTCCAATTCAAGGTATTTTTTTAAAAAGTTATGAAAATTATGAAGTTTGCTATAGACTCTCCAGTATGCCTTTCTGAGTCAGGTTGTAGAAGACCAATGGAAACGTTTACTAGATTCGGAGAAAGCCACTCTGGTTAAGGGATTTGGAAATTGGAAATATTCGCTTTTATGGTCGTCATTTTGTGTTGTTAATAATCTTTCTTTTGAGTGAAAACGAGTTTAGTAGAATGAATTAAAAAAAAATGTCGAGCTTCGAAGAACCTGAAGTAATATAGAGAAAGTCTCATAAGTTTCATAACCGTAAAATATTGTTCATACATTCTTGTTAGATCGAATCTGGGGTGGGCCTGCAGCCTGGCATCCACGTTCCTCTCCCTACCCTATTTCCCACCGAAAAAAGAAAATTGATGTAGTTCCTATTAATTTCTACCCCATGACTTGAAAAGCGAATAACTTTAAGTGCCCTGGGGCACCTTTAAACATCCTTCAGTCAAGCTGAAATTTTGTAGGAATGCTTTGTTAGTCGAAAGGCACCAAATACACATAAAATTCGATAAAAGGGTTTTGGAGGACCACCCTAATAAATATGTGTGTGTGTGTGTGTGTGTGTGTGTGTGTGTGTGTGTGTGTGTGTGTAAATTAGACATACTCGTAATAATTTATAATGTATACAAAAATTTATATGAAGCCATATCACTGTTGATTATAATTTTGAAAGTTTTTATAAAATAAAAAGCCATGCCATTAAACATCAATTAATACTTAATATATACGTAAATCCACAAAAATACTCTACGTCACTAAATGAGATTATGGAGTTCCATTTCATTGTTTTAACACCGTTTGCTGTTTAGATTATTCCTCATTAATGCAGATATACCGCATCAAAATTCAATATTTCTATTATTTGAAGTAATTAAAAAATCAAACTGTTAATCCTTGATTTTGGGATTGATGCGAGAGTTCCATTTTTGTATGTTGTGCCATTTTACGTTCCAGTCAAAAAAAAAATCCGTTTCGCGTGAAAGCTTAGAACAGGTGGGAAATCCCTAACCATAGTTCAAATTCAACTTCATTTTTATATATAGACAATGATACTGTTAGGATTAGAAATTAGTATTAGAAATAGAAATTTTCTTTTAGAAATTGTGTGTTCGTGAAATCTGAGTTGTCTTTCAAATGCGATATACTAAATTCAGTGTGTGTGTATACAACATTTAAACCATTCAATTGAATACAGTTCATTTGAATTCAGAAGCTATTTTTACTTATTTTGATCATCAATTTGAATTTAAGACGCGAACATTCAATAGCTCAAATGCAATTCTCAAACACGAAGGATTATAAGGTCGATCTTCGCTTCGGGTATAAATTGAATCTGGGATTAACCCACCAGGATTTCTTCAGACAATATAACCAGAGACCCGCAGAAGTGAAGTTGGTGTCCAACACTTAACTCCGGGGAGCAACAAGAAAGGTTATGTCTTCCGGAGGAGCTTCCGACCGAAACTCCACCAGTAGAACTGTTCAAATTTGTTCAGAAGCATCAAAATCCTCACAGGAATATAGGTTAGGTGTTTTCACTCAAAATAAAACCTTTTAAATTTAGAACTGATAACTTCTTTTTGATGTTTCATTTTAGGGGAAGTTTTTATTTCTTTTGGGTATCTACACTTCTTGTTAGATGATACAATAACTTCTTTTAATGATGATGGGCTACGTCTTGGCCACTGTCACAACACCACTTCCCAGAGATCAGCGAAGTTAAGCGACATTGGGTCTGGGTAGTTAGTAGATGGATGGGAGATCGTCCTCAGCGCCTACCTAAAACAAAAAGCGGGATGTGTAAAGTCCTGAGATAGCACGAAGTAGTAATAATTTGATTTCGAGCTTTTTAATTAGAATCTTAACGCGAGTGAAATTCGAAAAAATAATTATTATATACGATAAAAGAGCGCATGGAACCTTAACGAAGGCGTAAGTGATTAACAATTTGAAAAAAAATAAAAGCCATCACATGTAGGAGGTAATGTAACTTCAATGACCATCCACGAAGATGTAGGAGGAATTTGACGAATTTATTTTTTGAATTTTCAGCCCCAGCTCCGCTCCCGTCCGCTCCAAGTAAACCAGTTCAGGCTTCGGAGAGGAGCTCTTGCCAGCCCTACTTCAGAATCGTATCCAAGGACTCCCTTGATTAATCTTACCAGTTACGGACAAACATTGGATATGGCCCGGTATTATATTCTTCAGTTATCCATAATTTCGGGGATTGACTTCATCCGTTATTTGTAAATCAAGATATATATATATACCTCGTAACTTCGTAGCAGTTCCGTGCGTTGGTCTCTTTTCACACGAAGGTCAAGCTGGTGTATATATATTATACTGTATATTTCAACTGTTAGCCGCACCACACACTTATAAACTGAAACTAAAATAAAGTACAATTTTGTTTAATATGCTTATTATGACTGGTTGAAACCATTATTTTTTTTCTTTTATAGAAGCGTATGTAATTTAGCTTCATAATTCCTTGCAGTTTGTGGACAAAAGAAATCCTTTTTTTTTTTTTCACTGCGAATAAATTTAAAGAGAGAATTTAGTTTTGGAATGTTGGACAGTTAACGGACGAACTAAATTTTTATGAGCCAGACAAGAGAGGGTACACTGGGTTTGGTTGTCCAAAAAAAAAATGGTGGCAACATCCATACATTAACTGTTATTTTTATTCGTGAGAGTTTATAACCCAAACTCTGTGAATAATTCACGCCAGACATTGTAAATATATTTAAAATAAACGCAAAGAAATTTGTTTTTCTTTTTTTTAATTTCGGGATACGTAACATTCGCGCTACCCTGTATTTACGTCCTTATTAGAAGGCGGTAAATTGCCATGTAAAGATATTCGGACTAAAGTATTGTTTAATCTAACTTTGGACTCGACAAAGGCAAAAAACTTTGAAATTTATCTGGAAAGTCAAGAAGGATTTAAACGAGGAATAAGAGATTAAACATAGCCGATTTTACACCAATTTAAATGTATCGGTATTAATCGGCTGTCTTTTAGCAGTAGTATAGGACGGGAAGCATATTTTGGCCCACGCATAACTTTGCATATACGCTTCTGTAGAAATTAAGTCTTTTTTGCGACGCTGAAAGTACCAACCGTATTCTCATACATTTTCAAAGTCAAGAGCGTGATGAAAGGTTATTTCATGCTTGGAGGAAACCGAAAAGGTTGGTATGCTTATTACTCTGTTTAGTCATAATAGGATATGAATTATTAATGAAATTTTCTTTGCGTTGAGAGTGTCACACGGTAACTCCTTTCAGACATTTAAGAAATGTCTTTTTAAATGTATTTCTGTATACTTGTTCTTTAACATAATTTTGAGTAGAGTTTCAGGGTGTAAAGTCGAGACCCGTAGTCTTTATCTTTCGTTTCCTCTATCTTAGACGTAAAAGTCCCTTGTATGGCTTCTATGTTTGCAATGTCTAGCTTTTCATATGGGATTTTGGGTACCGAGCAATACTCAATTATAGGTAGGACTAAACTCTTCTATAATTTTAGAATTTTTACCTTTCTGCTACTGAAGCTCCTCCAGATAATTGTAATTGGGTTTTTAGCTGTTGTACTTTTAATATTATAGTCTTCTCTGAATTTTGCATCCAGTAACATTACTTCAAGATCCAATATGTTTATTCCTTATTTTGTAGCTCCTTTTTGTTACCATATCTTATAATCTAGAATTTTTCTTCATTGAACTTCATATTTGTTGTCTTCCGCACACCTGAATTATGTTTCAATGTCGCTTTGTAGTTTTTCTCTTACCTTCATTTGATATTTCCTTGCATATCTTCGTGTCATCCGCGAAATATGATACAATACTGTCATTAATATCTACATTAATGTCTGTAATCATTATGATAAACAGTAAGGGAGCTAATACTGTACCTTGTGGTTCAGAACTGACGTCTTTTGAAAAATCAGGTTTGACTCCATTTAATATCATTATGTTTTTTAAGTAAAAAAAATTATATATCCATCGTTTCAACTTTTCACCAATTCCTGTAGTCTTAAGTTTGTGTGCTATAATTACACCCCTATTTTGATCTCGACACAATGTTTCTAGTATTTTCTCTTGGTAGTCTAATAACTGTGATAAGTATGATCTTCCATTCCTGAAGTTTGTTTCATCGGATTCAATAAATTCTTTTCTTATTTGTGGTAAGTAATTATTTCTATAATTACGCATTCAAAGCACTTTATAAGGTGGGAGGTGAGAGTTACTAGCAGATAGTTCTTAGATATTGCTCTATTACCTCCTTTGAATAAGGGTCAATGTTCGCATTTTTTAATGGAACAAGCGAATTCCCCCAGAGTAAGTATAGTGGCTTGACTATACTCTATTTATTTCTTGAGAAACACGGTATCCATGTGTCTAGCCCTGGTGCTAAATTTTATAGTTTGTGATACAGCCTTAATTATATCTCTTTCTGAGAATTCAAAATCTCTTAACAGATTCGTGTACGTACTTGTTTTTGACTGATTTGTATCTGTTTCAAAGAATTCATGCTGGTTTTCTATTTTCGGGTTTTAGGAGACTGAACACCAATTTAAATTGTTCTTTAAGCAGGTCTATAGTTCATTGCTTGAGAGATGGTTCCTTCTTTTTATATGTAGGGACAATGTTCGCCTTCTTCAGAATGCCCGGTATTTCTCCATATCCAATACAGGGGCGTAGCTATTTTGTTCTTATAGGTTTAATCATCGAGGCTTTCCATTTGTCCGGGCCTGCAGCTGAATGTGATTTCATTTGTCCGGTCCTGCAGCTGAATGTGATTTCATTTGCCCGGATCTGCAGCTGAATGTGATTTCATTTGTCCGGACCTGCAGCTGAATGTGATTTCATTTATCCGAACCTGCAGCTAAATGTGATTTTATTTGTCCGAACCTGCAGCTGAATGTGATTTCATTTGTCCTACAACTCATACTATATCTTCTGGGGCAAGATCAAAATCAGTTATGTTTTCTCTTTGTAACCTCTTTTCAAAGAAGGTATTGTGATCAGAGACCACTTTGTCACTTTTTGAGGTACTGAAAACTGATTCATACTGGGCCCTCAGTATTTCAAATATTTCCTTCAGATCGTCAGTTAGTTCATTTTCATTCCTTAAGGGAATGGGACCAATAATGGCGCGAGTTCCTGTTTTTTCTTTTCGTAAAGTTATAGAAGTATTTTGGGTTTTCCTTCATTACTTCTACCGTATCTTCCTCTTCCTTCTCTGAATGACCCTTAAGGAGTAATTGTATTTCCCCATCAATTCTCTTCACCTTTCCTCGTATCATTCTTCTGACATTGTTGATGGGAGTGCAGTTTATTAATTTTGTAGTTACTCCCGTAGCTTTCGTACTACTGTAGCTACTCTCGGCTCGTAGTATGTTATAACCATCGATTGTAATTCTTTCTTATCTATGCAGTACTGGCAGTTCTTACAGTCTCCCTCGCTGTCTTTAAGGTGTGTCTCTATGAGACACACGATGTTAGCACTTGTTTCATCCATAAATCCTTTCAGGTATGAAACTTCGTTTAAGCGATTGGTTCCGTTTTTAGCTCTTGAATATTTGCCTGGACCACATTTATGTTTTCAGTTTTGCATTGTCCCTTGTCCATTCCAAATTTATTATCATTCAATGTCACATGTTTCGTAGCCCTGTGGTTCTCCAGGAAAGATTCGTTTCTGTTTACTTATTCTGGTAGCTTGTTGCCTGATAACGGTTCGTCTGAAGGTTTTCAACTGTGTTAAGTGAACGTGTTGCACGAAGTTTAGTAGGCGTATTGTATTGGCGATGACGAATATATATATTATATATATATATATATTCAATACTCGAGACAACCATGTCATTTACTTAAGTGTAAGTGGTAAGAAAAAATAAAAGCGTCACTTTATATATATATATATATATATATATATATATATATATATATATATATATATATATATATATATATATATACCTCGTTAACCTCGTTCAGGTTTTGTGCGTTGGTCTCTCTACACACGAAGGTCAAGCTGGCTGGTGGCCACGCCTCTAGGCCTGGCTTGGTGGAGGAGCGAGTTGCTCTCTTGCGCTCTCCACCGTACATAGCCAGGTACACCCAGCTCATCTGGTACCGTCCTGAGCCAAGCATCTAGTCTTCTCTTGAAGACTTCAACTTTGACCTGTAACGTTTCTGAGGTCTTTTGGAAGCTGGTTAAAAAGTCATGGGCCCCTGACAACCAAGCTATTTTCCTTCAGTGTTGAGGAGGTCCCTTGTCGGACCTTGAATTTGGGAACACTACACATTCTGCCTTTCCTATTTTCCAGCGTTGTTTAAATGGTAATTGGGTTTAGTTTTAGGTTTGGTACCAGTTTATCGATCATTTTCCATATGTAGATTATGGTGTACCTCTCCCTTCTTCTTTCCAGGGAGTACAGATTTAGTTTACGTAGTCTTTCCCAGTAGTTGAGTTCTTTGCAGCCATCACTGTTGGCTGTGAAATGCCTTTGCGTTTCTTCTAGTTTATTAATTTCTTCCTTTTTATATGGGGACGTCAAAACTGAGCAGTATTCAAGTTTTGGTATGAACAGTGTTCTCAGCAGGGGAATCATTACTGTTTTGTCCTTCCTTTTGAACGTTCTTAGTACCTGTTCCGCGACTCTTTTTGCTTTGTTTATTGCTACCTGATTTTGTGTTTCAAATTTGGCATCATCGGTCATTATTACCCCTAAGTCGACCGCTTTCGTGCTTCTCTGAATTTCCTGTCTATCTGGAACATATGTAGTCTGTTTAAGTTCCTCATTTCCACCATATCTCATGAACTGAAATTTCTCGGTGTTAAAAGTCATATTGTTGTCTTCTGTCCATTTGTATATTTTGTTCGTGTCCCTCTGCAAGGCCTCCACTTCATTTGCATTGCTGAATTTTCTGCTGATCTTTGTATCGTCCGCAAAGGATGTTACTATACTGTTGCTGTTTATTTCACTGTCTATGTCTGTTAGCATGATAATGAACAGGAGTGGGGCCAGTACTGTACCTTGTGGTACTGAGCTGCGTACTTCTGATTCTGATAATGATATACCTTAAATTTTGACGACCTGTAGACGTTCTCTGAGGAAGTTCTAGATCCATTTTCCCACTTTGCCTGTTATTCCCATATATTTCATTTTATTTGTTATTATACCATGATCGCATTTGTCGAAAGTTTTAGTAAAATCCGTGTATATGACATCATAGTTTTTATTGCCTTCAAGTGCATCTACGATATTGTTATTCAGTGGCGGCTCGTGACTTTCAGTTATGGGGGTGCTGCCTCAGAAATTGCGAATAATTGTGTCGATTTCGAATAGATAAATAGATAACTACTCACTACTCAGTACTCAGTCATAAAAATAAGTAAAATAGTATCATAAAATCAATTATAGGGTACTTACGCTTAACGGGTAATTTCGAATTTGCCAAAAATTTTATTTATAAACAAATTCCATTCTTCTGTTTTTATTCTGAGCGAAAAAATATTCTAAGAAATGAAAGCTATACATTGTAAATAATCCAATTATTATATAATTCTTCAATCTCACGACAAAAATAAATGATAACGAATCATTGATAAATGCAATTCTGAAATTAAATTTCGAATTAGCAAACGATACAGCAACACAACTACTACGTCAAACAAACAAATCGGCACTGCTCTGTCCACAGTGAAGTCAGTGCTTTGGATCCTCTTAAACCTGCGATTCTGACTCGCTCTTCGTACGTCGCCACCGAGGTTTCAAGCGTTTCGAACAAAATCTGGAACTGTTAAGTACGCAGTTCCACGGGAAGGGTGAAGCTACTTTCGTGATTCATTCGTTCGGCATTGAAATAGTTTAAGGAAAAAAGGATATAATCTGATTTAAAAACTCAAAGTTCATTGAAAAAAAACAATCAGAGGCCATTTTAAATATTTAAATATAAAGATCATAAGATCATGGGGGTGCTGCAGTTCCACAGTGCCTACCTGCGAGCCGCTCCTGGTTATAGTGCTCTATAAGTTGTGATAGGCATGATCTTCCTGATCGGAATCCGTACTGATTTTCGTTGAATATTTCCAGTCTCCAAGAAGTCAGAGATTTTGTTCTGTAATTCTTTGCTTGAGATCTATCCCCTCTTTTATATATAGGGACAATGTTCGCTCTTTTCAAGATGCATCATAGGAGAAATTCATATTTTTTCTATTTCTACAAACCATAATTAAATATTTTTCTCCTTCTACAGGCCATAATGTCTGTGAGCAAGGAAGAACGAATCCAGATAATTCTACTCATAGGAAATCGGAGTCAAAGAGAGGCCGCTGCTGAATTTAACAGACTGCATCCAGACCGCGAGCCAATAACACAGAGTTGTGTTAGCAGACTTGTTGCAAAGTTTAAGGAAACAGGATCCATAGAAGATAAACCACGCAGTGGACCTTCAAGGAGGTCCACTGACGATGATACAGCGACTGCTATTCTGGCTCATTTTAACAGAAGTCCCAATAGTCTCTTCGGCGATTGTCCGCCGAGACAGGAGTGTCGAAAAGTAGCATCCATCGCATTCTTCAGGCTCACAAATGGCATCCATATAAACTTCAGATCCTACAGAAATTAAGCGAAGATGATGATCCCGACCGGCGGATGGAATTTTGTGAATGGGCTACGGAACAATATGCTCAGGGCCATTTGAAAGCGCTGGTATACGCAGAGAAAATTAGGAGTGTTGAACATTTGCGGCAGCGCATTATTGGGGCATGTAACACCATTACTCCTGACATCATTCACTGTGTGCTTGCTGACTGGGTATCACGTCTGAATTTGTGTATTGAAAACAATGGTGGACATATTGAGCACGTTCTGTAAATAAAAGGTTTTGTTTTGCCTTTTTTTATTATTTTTCCTATGATGCCGGACTTATGGGACACCCTCTATATATATATGTATATATATGTGTGTGTGTGTGTGTATATATATATATATATATATATATATATATATATGACGGGAGTGTATACATCAGTAAAATATGCTATGCATCAAACGCAGAAACGCAGAATATGTTATTGAGTTACATCAATAACAGACGCAAGACTAGGAAACAAGATAGCATTCACTTTGCACAGAATTCTCAAAACAGTTTGATAGATGAACTCCAACCTTTTGTGGAGGAAAATCTATTCAATTATTCCATTCTGATATGATCTTAAAGGCAGCAAAATCCGATTATCCGGACCCATTCACAGCCATTCTATTTGTTATGATACACACTTGAGGCAGCCAAGAATTGTATAAATTATGAATAATCAATTTGATCCGCGAAATTCTCGAATGCTGCGAAGGCGATGCAGAAGGTACAAAAATTAGTCGTAACCCCTGACTTATTTTCGTGTTTACGACACCTGCATTAGATATTAGCTGCTGGGAGGATGTTCCTTTTTTTATTTTTATTTTATTTCGAGTTATATATATATATATATATATATATATATATATATATATATATATATATATATATATATATATATATACAGGGTGCCGTAAAAGTCAGGAGTCAAAGGAGCCAGAGATCTTTTCTTTTCTCTGGTCGCCATTATTTTAAAATAAAAATTACCTTTATTAGTTAAAAAAATTATAATTTATGCAATGATAACCCTTTGACTCCTAACTTTTGCGCCACCCTGTATATAACGGAAAGAAAGCATGTAGAAAAGAAACGCCTTTCTTTCTTTATTCAGTAAAGCGGTAAAGGTACCTTACTTGAGTGGAATTCAATCTGTAGTATTTTCAATAACATTTAGATCCAGGTGTTGCCATATCTTCGTGAGAACTTGCTTTAATTGATTAATATTGGAGTGACGTAGATAGTCCCACAGGTTCTCAATAGGATTCTTGTCAGGATCTGGGGTGTCCGGGTAAGACATTCAGTGTCTTTATTCACCGATTAAACAGCGACCTTCTACTGATCAGTTGGAGTTAAGGAAGCCTTAAGGAAGTTAAGTTAAAGAAGCCTTGCTGGTATAGAGGGTGTAGATGTTTTCAAGAATTTTCAAGTACTTATCGGTACGTCCCTCTACGAACATCACATTTGCTTTATCGTTTTGTCAAATTGTTATCAACACTATGATACATCAACACTATATGCCATCAACACTATATGTGGCAGTAGGTTCAACATACTGAAGGCACAAGGCTTTACATGAACTTCCCCGTACTCGCAAACCGCCCTCGAATATAACCTGTTAAAAATTTTAATTCATTCTTGAACACCACATACTTGAAAGCCATACGTCTTACTCATAATTTCCGTAACCAACTTATCTCGACTGTGTTTCAGAAAGGAAACGTCTCCAACGCGTTACACATCTTCTACAGTAACTCATTCCAGTCGCGTATGCGATGTTAGTAACAGGATTCTGGCAATTATTTTGGGAATGACAAGCAAGGGCACGTTGTTATCACGATGCCACTTTATGTTCTTCCTGGTCGTTTTCCCGCATTAGCTGTCTTCTATGTGTTGAACTTTGAAAGTATGAAGGCAACAGATGCGCGTGAAACGCCTAGCTCTTTAGTATTCTGTCAGTTACTTTGATCACGATCTGAATGTCCTGCAATACTGCTCGGATAAACGAAGAAATATCACGAGACGTCTTCGGCAAGTCGGCGGGCGATATGACACACTATTTACGATAGACCCCCCTCGTTTGTAAACACATAAACTTGGCTTTTCGAATTTTCCATCATGTTTAACTGTCCAAAAAATAGGGTAGCCAAATGATTTTTGTTGAAATATATATATATACAGAGAGAGAGAGAGAGAGAGAGAGAGAGAGAGAGTTGAAGAACACATGACACAGTAAATGAGGATTACAACAAATGACTACATAGTTATTTGTAAAAAGAGACCAGACTGAAAATATTCTGTTGTTAGCCCAGCCAAAATGAATGTTATTGAAAATATTATTGTTTATTTTACTTGATCTGAACCATTGCTATCGTTACAACGAATGTACAGATAAAACTACTGTTGTCGAACTAACTGTAATCTGTGGATAGACTTAAGCGCCATCTGTAATGAGTTTGCATATTTTATAAAATGGCTGATAATTTAATCCATTAGAAGAATTTCTTGAAAATCTAGGATTAGGCATCATTGAACAACTACGTGACAGTTTTTGGACACTTATTGGATGCCCCTCACCCCTAATGATCGTTTGTAGGCTCCGACGTGACACCCCTAATTAACTACGTCGCCTTTTGTGCACCCCCTCCCTCACCTCCATAATGAGGATTACAGACGCTTGTGACCTTGAAATGCCAAATAAATTAGAACTTCCATCGGGAACACAGTGTTCCCAAATGATTCTAGGGATCAAATTTGGGAGGAGGATGAGTGATGCCTTATCGTATACGAGTGATATATATATATATATATGAAAATTATATACCTTACCTTATGAACCTTATGTTGTTTCGTGTGTTGGTCTCTCTTCACACGGAGGTCAAGCTGGTGGCCCCGCCTCTAGGTCTGGCCTGGTGGAGGAGCGAGTTACTTTCTTGCGCTCTCCACCGTACATAGCCAGGCACTCCCGGCTCATCTGGTACTGTCCTGAGCCAGGCATCCAGTCTTTTCTTGAAGACTTCAACTTTGACCCCCGTTACGTTTCTGAGGTCCTTAGGAAGCTGGTTGAAAAGTCTTGGCCCCCTGACAACCAAGCTATTTTCCTTCAGGGTTGAGGAGGTCCCTTGTCGTGCTTTTAATTTGGGAACACTACACATTCTGCCTTTCCTATTTTCCAGTGTTGTTTGAATGGTAATTGGGTTTAGTTTTAGGTTTGGTACCAGTTTTTCGATCATTTTCCATATGTAGATTATGATGTACCTCTCTCTTCTTCTTTCCAGTGAGTACAGATTTAGTTTACGTAGTCTTTCCCAGTAGTTGAGTTCTTTGCAGCCATCAATCTTGGCTGTGAAATGCCTTTGCGTTTCTTCTAGTTTATTAGTTTCTTCCTTTTTATATGGGGACGTCAAAACTGAGCAGTATTCAAGTTTTGGTATAATCAGTGTTTTTAGCAGGGGAATCATTACTGTCCTGTCCCTTCTCTTGAACGTTCTTAGAACCTGTCCGGCGACTCTTTTTGCTCTATTTATCGCTATCTGATTTTGTGTTTCGAATTTCGCATCATCTGTCATTATTATCCCGAGATCAATCGCTTTCATGCTTCTCTGAATTTCCTGTCTATCTGGAGCATAATATGCAGTCTGTTTAAGTTCTTCTTTTCTACCATATCTCAAGAGTTGAAATTTCTCGGCGTTGAATGACATGTTGTTGTCTTCTGACCATTTGTATATTTTGTTCGTGTCCCTCTGCAAGGCCTCCACGTCATGTACATCGCTGATTTTTCTGCTGATCTTTGTATCGTCTGCAAAGGATGTTACTATACTATTGCTGTTTACTCCGCTGTCTATGTCTGTTAGCATGATAATGAACAGGAGTGGGGCCAGTACTGTCCCTTGTGGTACTGAGCTGCGTACTTCCGATTCTGATGATGATATACCTTGAATTTTGACGACCTGCAGACGATCACTAAGGAAGTTGTAGATCCATTTTCCCACTTTGCCTGTTATTCCCATGCCTTTAATTTTATGTCCTATTATACCATGGTCACATTTATCGAAAGCTTTAGCAAAATCTGTGTATATAACATCGTAGTTGTCATTGCCTTCCAATGCATCTAGGATATTGTTGTAGTGCTCTATTAGTTGTGATAGGCATGATCTACCTGATCGGAATCCATGCTGATTTTCGTTGAATCTTTCCCGAGTCTCCAGGAAATCATAAATTTTCTCTCTAACTATTCTTTCAAATACTTTGGTGAGGTGGGACGTCAATGACACTGGTCTATAGTTATTTGCTTGAGATCTGTCCCTCCTTTATATATAGGGACAATGTTTGCTCTTTTCAAGATGCTCGGTATTTCCCCAGTGTCTAGGGATCTTCTCCATATCCAGTATAAAGGTGTAGCTATTTCATTTTTACAGTTTTTAATCAATAATGCGTTCCAATTGCCCGGACCTGCAGCTGAATGTCGTTTCATTTGTTCTATAGCTCTCGCTACATCTTCTGGTGTAAACTCAAAGTCTGTTATATACTCTCCTTGCAATTCCTCTTCAAAGAATGCATTTATGTCAGGTATCGCTTTGTCACTTTTTGGGGTACTGAAAACTGATTCATATTGAGCTCTCAATGTATCAGATATTTCTTTTGGATCGTCGGTTAGTTCATTATTTCCCGTCCTTAAGGGCCCAATAGCGGCGCACGTTTTTTTTTCCTTTTGCATAGCTATAGAAGTATTTTGGATTTTCCTTTATTGCTTCTACCGCCTTTTCCTCTTCCCTCTCTGTATGGTCCTTAATCAGGGCTTGTATTTCCCTATCGATACCCTCCAGTTTTTCTTTATTATTTCCTGCCATTATCTCCGCAGTTTCCTAACTTCGCCTCCACTCTCTTTCTTTTGCGGAATAGTCTTCTCTTTTGCCTTTCTAGCCAGCTCCTCTTTCCTTTTGGCTGTGATTTCGGAGCATATTTTTCTAAAATTCTCATTTTATATATATATATATATATATTGTTTCAAACAAAATTATATTCTTTTCGGTCACGTAGTCTTTCCATTTATACCCCCCCCTTACCCCTCGTAGTAAATGGTAGCCTTTTTGGGTACCCCCAATCCCCCTCCTCGAGCGGTCACGTAGTTGTTGAATGATGCCTTAGCTGATTTAACGCAGAAATTTGTAGCGACATGTTAAAACGAATATTGAAATAAAAATCAAACAACTAGAAATAAAAGCAAGTTGTTTAATTATATAAACAACTAGTTAGTTTTCTAACAAAAGGATAAATAATTATCTAGTACAAGTGTGACAAAGTAATATTTACTGTACTAATACAGGATGTTCAAAAAAGAAACGCAAATCATTGGAAAATGCATGTATCATTGAAACCTAACCCTTTTCTTTCTGTTTCGGGTTGCGTTTCTTTTTGAATACCCTGTATAATGTATCATAGTAAGTTGATTTAAGTGTGTGAAATTGAACTGTAGTAAAGGTAAAAATTATGTAAAAAGAGTTAAAAAATCGCAATATAAAACAATAATTAGCAACTTAGAAAGAGATTTGAACCACACTGAAAAGCTGCAGGCAAAAGTTCTAATGGACAGCTCTTCACTGAAGATGTCTAACGAGAGATATGTTTATATGTTTGTTTCAAACTGTCGAATTCGTGCATTAAACTTATTTTGATTTAGTGTTAAGTGTCTGTCTTTGTGATACGTCGTAAGAGAATGTTCCTCACTCGTTTTTCTCCCAGTCAATATCTTTGTTTAATTATATAGTCAAATAGTCAAACCGTTGTTATAACCAAATCCCTCCTTTTTTTCGTTCAAAATGTCCCGCATTGCAGTGTTTCAAACTTGGTTACGGGGTACCAAGTGTCATTATAGAGAGTTCAGAATATGAGTAGAAGGTAGAAGAAAAGAGTAGAAAGCAGCATTAGCGCGGATTGGGTAAATTAAATAACCAATAAAACAAATCAATACAATAATGTATTTCTGCAATTCCTGCGATTTTAAACGAGTTATTGGCTCCAACATGTTTTGAAAATTTAGAGCTTATTAATCTATTTAAAACGAGTGTTTTGTACGAAGTTTATATTATTTTCTTGAGCTCATTTATGGAGTTCATGTAGCATATTTTAAATCAATCTGTAATTTAATAATCTACTCTTCGTTATTCATTTCTTTGCTACTTTTGGGTCATCTGCAAACTACTACAATATATTTTTTTATATCTTCAACCATATCTATAATTATTAAGATGTTGATACTGCTCCTAGCGGTACAAATCTGTACTATCCTTTATATTTTTGTCTATGTCTGCATTCATTATGATAAATAGTAAGGGAGAAAATACTGCTCCTTGTTGTATGGAGTTAATAACTGGCGAATTTATGAATTTAACTCCATTACCTACTATTCTTTGATATCTTTCATTCAGAAAATTAAGGAGTCAGGAACCACGTTTACACGTAATATTGATTTTTCCAAATTTGTGGTTTGCAAGCAAGTATGTCATGATCACATAAGTCAAAGCCCCTAACAAAATCTGTTTATACTATGCTGTGAATGTTTTATTTTTGGCAAAGAATTTCAAAAATTCTCGTTAATGATTTAAAATATTATATAAATCTTTTTTTTAATGCAGGAAGGAGGGGCCAAGGGCAAACGCCCGCAAAAGTGGTCCCCTATAGAAGAAGAAAAGAGCCAAAATCAAAGCCAGCTAGGACGCAATTTATTTCTAACTATTCGCCCAGAGTATTTTAAAGGTGTGATTTGGGTCCTATTTTTGGTAGTTTTTTGTCATGGCTCTGTTTCTCCCTTTCGTATACAGGGGCAATGCTCGCTAATTTCAGAGCATGTGGGGTCATGCCAGTATGTTGAGTGGTGTCCTTCACAGTATGCTCAGTAACTCTGTCTTATTTTCTTTACATTTCTGTGAAAATTTGGTATTCCATGAGTTGGATCTAGTGCTGAACTGTCTCGCTCTGAACTGACAGGGTTTCTTCTGGACAGGGTTTCTTCTGGATCTATATTAGATTTTTGTGGGACAGCTTCAATAAAAGCATTTGGTTTTTCAGTCCCATATTCAGGTTTCGTTAATTAAATTGCTCATACGACAATTCATTCATTTATATTGGGTTATTTATATATTTTTCATAACCGTTTTTTAATGGTTCAATATTTGCAATGATTTTATTTTCCTTTTTGTAAAAGTAGAGAAATATCTTATTCTTGATATTTTCCGATGCTTTGTATTCTTTCCTAAAAAGATGTTTGAATGAATGCTTGCTTTGAAATATTCTCTATTTACTTAATTAAGTTCGACTCCAATTTTTATCTTCTCATTCATTTTGTATTTGTTTAAGAGTTTTACGTAATATGTTTTCTTTGGAGCAAAACCGTCCTGGTCTTTTTTCTGCCTTGTTCCTTTTCTTTTTCTCTGGCTTTCTTTGGCTTTCTCTAACTTTCTCTGGTTTTCATTATCATCATCGCATGTCCGTCTGTCTGTCTGTCTATCTGTCCGTCTGTTTCTTTTTCAGGTTCAAACGGCTGGACCGATTTATATGAAATTTGGTGACAACACCCTGTGGGATTCTCGGAGTGTTTTGAGAAACTTTTTTTCTAGTTCGGGTGTTCCCGCAAACAATTTATCCCAATTTATCCCAAGAAATATATATATATGCTAAAAAACGAAGCACTTAATTTCAAGATTTTGAACTTCTAAAAATTTTCTTAAAATAAACCAAGTCCGAACACGCTTTTACAGAGTTACAAACACTTTCGTGGAATGAAGAAAACCAAGTTGATCAATAAATTTAGAAAAGAATGTAGCCATCAAAATTTTTAGCTACGCATCGGAAGCCATAATAGGTAAAAAAATGTGACAAGCTGTATTTGATATCTAACTGTTTCGTGAGCTTCAAGAAGAATCTATGAAGCTGCATTTAAAATCTAACTGATTCGCGAGCTAATTGTAAATGTTATACTCTAACTCGCTTAAAGAATATCCCTCCGCCCGTAGGATGGGTATTCTTGCTAGCAATAATAATACTTTCTCCGCCCTTTTACTTTGAGCACAACTTTTTCTATTTTATTTCTTTTTGTATATACGAGTACAAGCCGCGCCTTCGGCTCCCTACCCTACGGGTAGGGCTTGTGATCACTTCGTGATCTTTAACGCCGATCATCTTGATAGATCCGACCCTAACGGGCGACTGAGCGAGAGACATTAACTCCACCCACTTTACGTGAGTCAGCCAATCATAACAGGCGACTGATCGAAAGAGATATTTGTTACTCCGCTCAACTCCGCTCAAAACCGAGCAAAGTTTTTAATTTATAGACAGATTATTTCGGGTCTCTTTTACTCGAATTTATTTATTAACCTTTCACTAACGGTTTTTCTTTCTTTCGAGTAAGATTTATACCTTCTTTCATATAATTTCATTTTCAATTCTTTTAGGGTATGATCAGAAAATGGAATTGGCTTGAAATCTACACTTTATATGAAGTAAATATTTTTCGTCATAATCAGGTCTACCTTCTATGTATTGGCTTTGTAACTTCTTGCGTAAAGGTGTGTGTGTGTGTTTGTGTGTGTGTGTGTGTTCCTCCAAAACCTTAAAAGGGTTTGTGCTTGGATCCACTTTTACCTTTGATGTGTAACAATGAAATTTTGTAACCTAACCTACATCCTTATTCTTCTCTCTTGTTTTTCTCTCTGCCATGCGGAGACTAATTTTATTTTTACCAGGAAAGGAAATTAGTGCCCGCATAACAGAATATATTTGGTCACTCTTACTTGCAATAAACTTAAATCATTTAACTCTTTAACGCCAGAATTGTTTGTAGAGTTAAGTTATGAATGCGTGTATTTGAAAGGTTACCAATATGTAGCGTCGACCTTTTAGGGTTAATGACGCTTTTGGAGTACGGTAAACATTTAAAATTAGTCAGATTTGCTTCTTTAATTTGCAGAATGCTTATCTCCTCCGCGTCCTAACGCAATGGACAACATTAGTTGACCTGAGCGGCATGCCAGTTTCTCGGCCTCGAAACTGATTACCTCACCCGTGTTTGTTTTTAAAATATGTGCAGCGTCCCTTCACTTTCTGTTGCAAATATATTGCAATTTTTTATTTCTATTTCAATTTTAAATAACGTTTTCGCCCCCCCCCCCCCAGTATTGCATTTATGTAGGTGTGTGTCTCTGTTAAGAAAAGCTATTTCTGTGTTTGTTTTCTCTATTAAGTTTTGTAGAAATTTCAATTTGTAATATATTTTTTGGGTTGTATAAGTCCTGTATATTTGCATAGGTTAATGAGACAGGTTATGTAGAAATTTCAATCAACATTTTATGTTATTTTTTCTGTGAGGTTTTTTTTCGATGTTTTATTTTAAAGTTATATTTATTTTTTCTTATTCATATTTTGGAGTTAATAGGTTCGTTTTTTTTTTTATAAAAGTTTAAGATGCAGTGTATGGGGTTAGTGTTGATGATGTTTGGTGTTTTTGGTCATTGTTGATGATGTTTGGTGTTTTTGGTCATTGTTGATGATGTTTGGTGTTTTTGGTCATTGTTGATGATGTTTGGTGTTTTTGGTCATTGTTGATGATGTTTGGTGTTTTTGGTCATTGTTGATGATGTTTGGTGTTGTTGTCATTGTTGATAATGTTTGGTGGTGGTACCTTTTCTGTAGCATTTGCATAACACCCTTCGGGTTGATATCTTTTTATTTCATTCATTCTTTCATTTCTCTCCTCTTTCCTTCAGTTCTTCACCCGTTTCCAGTTCTTTCACTAACTTAGTATCACCTCTTTCTTTGGTTTGTGGAATTTTCTTGTTTCATTTTCTTTAAATGTTATTATAAAATTTGAATGCTTTTTTTTTCCATTCTTTTCATATTATTTTCCATTTTCCCATCTATTTTGCCACTTCTGCTATTACCACCTTCAATGACCCCTCTTTATCATGCCTGTTTTCTAAATTTATATCTACTTGGTTTTTTTTTGTATTTACCAAATATAATAGTCTAGCTTGTACATCATTTTTATTTTTATTAATGCATTCGGACATAAGCAAAGAGGCCAATTACATCATTGTTTCTTCTATTTAGTTGTTGTTTTTCTTGTTAAGATTTATGCATTCGCCATCGTTGAAAGAGTTACACAATATACATTTTGTTTCCGTGATTAGACTGATCTCATTTCAGCAAATGTTCGTGATAGCAGAATCTTTCAAACAAAGGTTATTTTCATTCACATTTAAAAGTTTTGAGTATTTCTGTTTCGATTCTAAGCTATATTTTTATTATTTTCTCCTTTATTTTTATACTGTTTTGAGCTCCCATTTAGCTTGGTCAGTAAACGAAACAATATGGTGCGTATGAGAGTTCAGGCAGTTTCCTACCTAGAGTTTTCCTCCTGCGGTTTTCCTCACTTTAACTCAAGTACCTTAACTATTTCTCAGTTTTCCTTGCGTTCAAATGCGTTAGAAAGAATTTTAATCTTCTATATTATATTTTCCACTAGTTTTGCTAAAGTATATCTTTAATCGACAGATAATTTATTTCCCAGTAACCACAGTCACTTACTTTATACGTCATATATGTCCCAAATTTCGAACCATCAATTACTGCTTTACCTAAAAGATCGGATTTTTACAGATAGAAGCAAACAGTGTGTACTGTACAATATATATATATATATATATATATATATATATATATGCAGGAAGGAGGGGCCAAGGGCAAATGCCCGCAAAAGCGCGCCTCCCATAGAAGAAGAAGAGAGCCAAAATCAAGGTCTAGGGTTTTCGAGATGCTTAGACACTTTGTGTTTGAAAGATGGGAGGTCATAGACAGGAGGAAAGATGGATTGAGGAAAATTGTTCCAGAGTTCACCGGTTGAGTAGATGAAAGACTGAAATACCGATTAACCTTTGCATTAGATAATTGGACAGAAAAGGAATGAGAAAGTGTAGAAAGTCTGGTACTGCGTGCTCTCTTTAAAGGAGGAGGCATGCAGTTAAAGAGTTCAGAAGAGCAATGTCCGTTATGATAGCGATAGTAAAGAGAGTGAGGCATCATTGCGGCGAAGAGAGAGAGAGATTGAAGACAATCAGTAAGAGGCGGGGAATTGATGAGACGAAAAGCCTTTGATTTCACCTGGTCAAGTACGGCTGTGTGGGTTGAACCACCCTACACATGAGAAGCATACTCCATACAGGGCGAACAAGACCCCTGTACAGAGACAGCAACTGAGTGGGAGTGAAGAAACTGTGGACGCGGTACAGCACACCTAACCTCTTAGAAGCTGTTTTAGAAAGAGAGTATATATGATCTTTCCAGGAAAAATCACGAGAAAAGGAAACGCCAAGAATGTTAAGAGAAGAGGAAGGATTGAGTTGTGTGTTGTTGAAGGTAAAGGGATAGTCTTGTGGAAGATTGTGACGAGTAGACAGATGGAGGAACTGAGTTTTTGAGGCATTGAAAGCCACAAGTTTTCTCTGCCCCAATTAGAGATAGCAGAAAGATCAGAGGTCAGGTGCTCCATAGCTGTACTAAGCGAGGGGGTCAAGGGCAAATGGCAGCAAAAGTGCCCCTCCCATAGAAAAAGAAGAGGTCCAAAATCAAGGTCAAAACATTGTGTGTGTGTGTGTGTGTGTGTGTGTGTGTGTGTGTGTTTTAATTTTTAGCATCATGAGCAATATATATTTTACTGTGTTAAATGTTAATCGTTAGACTCGTATAATTTTATTTTTCATATTATTAACCTAGAATAATTATTTCTACTATTTCCTTAGGCTTAGTGCATTCTTTACTTCTTCTGTAACTGTGTAATGGATTATGACATGTATTACTCTGGCAATAAAGCTTGGCGTTATGTTATGGATAAGTAGCTAAATTAATAGACAGATATACAAAGATAGATAGATAGATAGGTACATAAATAAATAGAAAGATATACAGAGATAGAGAGATAGATAGATAAATACACAGATAGATAAAAAATAGACAGATATACAGAAATAGATAGAGAGGTAGATAAATAAATAGATAGATATACAGAGATAGATAGAAAGATAAATAGATGGATACAAATGTATGAAAATATTCCGTGTCTGAATGAACGATAATAAGCAACACAAAACAAGCAGATGCAGTGGTTCAAAACTTTTGGGGAATATAATAATAATTTAAACTTCGGCATACAAGCTTTTTGAAACACTCTTTATGCTCAAAGTTTTTGAAGAAAAAGTTCTTGTAGTCTTACATAGCATAGGTGCATTACTAAGTTTATATATATATATATATATATATATATATTATATATGGAAAAATTATGAAAAACCCAATGTGTCCATTCACTTTTGTCAACTCTCTCTCTCTCTCTCTCTCTCTATATATATATATATATATATATATATATATATATATATAACGTAAAGAACGACGCTTGTATAGGAGAATATTCCGCGCAAGATGAGAGAGAGAGAACGAATATTCTCCTATACAAGCGTCGTTTTTTACGTTAATTATACTGCGTGTTTGCAGTTAGAATGTGTATATATATATTATATATATATATATATATATACAGTATATATATATATATATATATATATAATAAAACGAAATCCTTGATTCAAGAAATCTGTAGTTGGAGTTATTGTGTGTTGTGTTGTTGTTGTGTTCTCGACAAGAGAGAGAGAGAGAGAGAGGCACATACGCTTGGCCTCGCGCCGACAATTAGCGACCTCAGAGTATTTTTTAACTGGGAAAGCAAAATATTTTGGTTTTCCAGTCACGATAGTATTACACGATTGAATGGTTTACATCGTAAGGGAGTTTCTGACCGAAACACGGGAGTTGTACAGTGAAACAGTATAAGCGTTTTTTTCTATCTTTATTACGTTTCACGCCAACAATAGTGTTTGGCGGGTACGTAATTACAATTTAAAAAAAAATAAGTAAACTATTCACGAAAAAATGACGTTACGAGTGGGCATTAATGTCTAAGAAAAATACAATTATTTACATAAGCAAGGACTCGACCCTATATTTCTACCGTAACTACTCAAAACACTGCTTCTTAAAGCAACGCTCTTTCAGTCAGGAATTTGACACTGACTGATCATTGTGGTTATTATCACTCAATATAAAATTATCATTTATTAGTGAATTAATATGTTTTTTTAACAGTTTCTAAAACTAAAAGATTTATTCCAGGATTTACACATTCAGAATTCATAAAAGGGTAAAAAAATATGAATAAAATTCATTAGGGATCGTTTATTATCATTAAAAATAAGATAAAAAGGTTTGACACCCTTGGATTCACTTCCTCATCATAGAATTTTCCATCGTTGGAGCGTATTGATAAAAAAAAGGATTTTCCAACCAATTTAAGGACTGCAACTATTAATATTATTAAATAAATACAAAGGTGTTTTTTTTTATATGAATTCCGACTTAATAGTGATATAGGAGACGAACATTAGATTTTGTGATTGATTGAAAATTTCGATACGTAACCAGAAAAATCGGAACTTTATTTATGCTTTTTACAGTTTTTTTTTTTTTTTAAACGTTCGTTTTTTTCCACCTAAAATAATAATTTTATTTTGGCTTTAAAGGAACTGTATTTCCTCCCTTATATATATATATATATATATATGAATAGAAACGACGTAAATAAGGAGCGTCTCTGCACACGGGGAAGAGAAATAACGAATAAATGAAAAATGAGGCGAACCGCCCGGGAATCGAACCCAGGGCCTTCCAATTGCCGGTTGGATGCGCTACCATTACACCACGGACCTCGATCAATCATAAATCGAAATTCTCCTACATAGGGCAGAAACCAATACCCTGAGAGGGCACCCTCGCAAATCGTGAATATGTGCATTTAACTGCAATGACCACGCAGTATATAAATGAATAGAAACGACGTAAATAAGGAGCGTCTCTGCACACGGGGAAGAGAAATAACGAATAAATGAAAAATGAGGCGAACCGCCCGGGAATCGAACCCAGGGCCTTCCAATTGCCGGTTGGATGCGCTACCATTAAACCACGGACCTCGATCAATCATAAATCGAAATTCTCCTACATAGGGCAGAAACTAATGCCCTGAGAGGGCACCCTCGCAAATCGTGAATATGTACATTTAACTGCAATGACCACGCAGTATATAAATGAATAGAAACGACTGATTCAGGGCATTGGTTTCTGCCCTATGTAGGAGAATTTCGATTTATGATTGATCGAGGTCCGTGGTGTAATGGTAGCGCATCCAACCGGCAATTGGAAGGCCCTGGGTTCGATTCCCGGGCGGTTCGCCTCATTTTTCATTTATTCGTTATTTCTCTTCCCCGTGTGCAGAGACGCTCCTTATTTACGTCGTTTCTATTCATTTATATACTGCGTGGTCATTGCAGTTAAATGCATATATATATATATATATATATATATATATCGTGGAATCGAGTTTGGGCATGAACGTTGTAATTTCTGATCACTCGTGGTGGGTCGTGGTTCGGATTTGACGTTAAGCTGTATGTCTAAGGTGGGGCAACAAGCTTGGCCAATCCTGGCGGAGTCAAACCCAAGTTGTATATATATATATATATGAAAACGAAATGGTTTATTGGCAGACTATAGTCCATATGACAAATATTATTAATACAATGACATATATATATAATTATATATGTATATATTTTGTGTGTGTGTGTGATTTGTTTATACTTCGACGAGGAATGGACGCTTTGTTTCTCTCTCTGCATTAATATCAAACTAAGAAGGGAATAACATCTCGGCGGTTTATTCTATCTGCACTTGCACGTGTATAAACTATCAATGAATTCGTTGATATAAGTTATAAAGTGAAATTCATTGAGTGTAAGGAAGTGTAGTATAGTTTTCACAAAGTATCACAAGTTAAAATATACATTCAATCGAAATACGGTTGACATCTGAGAAAAGTTTGGAACAAGGCAGGAAAATGGTCATGAAACCAAACGCACGCGACTGATTCCCACTCAAACGAAAAGAAAGGATTTTGTGTGTGTGTGTGTGTGTGTGTGTGTGTGTGTTGTGTGTGTGTGTGTGTGTGTGTTGAATGATTACGGTAATAGATAACATGGACATGGGTCCGAATTCCCACCTTATTTGCAACTTATGTAATTTAGGAACGACTAAAAACGAACTGATCAGGTGTGATTTTTGTCAAAAATTACGTGACCTTAACTGTATGAATTGGACAATGGGAAAATATCTTTTGTGTCGAACGCGAAACAAGAGAGAATAATGGGAGGGAAAGATGACCAGAATGTCCCGTAGGAAAACGGTGTGAATGAGAGAGAAACAAAAGTAAGGATAACACGAAAAGGAGACAGTGTTGTAGAGAAAGAAGAAAACAAGTACAATCTGTGATGTAATCAAATTACCAAATAAGGATAATGACAGAAAGACGATTAAAACTGAAAAGAAGAGAATATCGTATGCAAATATTATGTAAAAGGACATTGCAGATACAGGGACGGCCAATGTATCTATGTACATCCTACTTTATGTAACTTTCATTACAAAAATGGAACTTGTAAATTTGAAAAAAAAAATGCAAGTTCCACCACCTTAATATTTGCAAAACTTATGCAAGTACGGGCAAAAACGTCGTTACCACCACCCTCAAAGGAACAAGACGTTGAGCAACCAAAACCATCAACAAATAGGATTCCAAATTTTTGGATGTAGTCAACACAATTCAGTTACTAAATGCCATTCAACAAATACAAAGACAATCAACAAATACGAGGCTCCGAGACCCGTACAGAATAGATGCAGGTAGATATTACATACGATATCGGGACAACATTTATCGATCCAGATAAAAAAGAGGGGGAAATTTCTTGGAGGATCACAGGACAACGGATAACGAATCTGAAATACATAAAGAAGAAATTGAAAACTAAAACATAAAAAAAAAAAAACCTAGCCAACATACAGGGCCTAAAACCAAACTATTCTCTGGACAAAGTTACATACTTGAAAGGACTCATGCAAGAAACAAGAGCAAGTTTTACATGCCTCACGGAAACTCATCTGAAGGACTGCCAGGCTAATTATGAAAACTGTGAGTTTTGTATTGACCAAAAAAAAATGAATTGACAGCTATAACATACTTCGAGCCGACAGAACAGTAAGATGAAAAGGAGGATGTGCTACTTATACACGCGAAAAGCATGACAGAAATGACTATAGTACTTCAAAAAACTACGTACAATTAGTAGCAGCAAAAGTTGAAAAATTAAACATTGTAATATATTGTAATATATTATATTGTAATATATTACATCTCTGAATACTCCTCTAACTACAAAATTTTCAGATATCATTAAAAGATTAGGGACTGGATGAAAGTTCTACACTCCCCAACCCCAAATTTGAATTTCCCATTTATGAAATATAAAAGGATAGGAAGAAATATATATATATATAAACCAAGATAAGGGAGACACACGGGAAGACCAGGAGCAGGCAAAAATGCTGCTAGCTCTAGCTGATGAATTTATGTTAACCCATGAAATAACAGAAAATACAAGAAAAACAACTTAGATTTGGTATTCACAAACAACAGCAACCTAATTGATAACCTAGAAATACCCCCAACTATAATATCAGATCACAACATTATTAACAAAACAACCAATAGAAAAGAAACAGAGAAGGAAAGAACTCGCGTTATAGAAAGAAGCACATTCGAAATTTTAATTTTTACTCTAAGGCTATAAACTGGGAAGGTATTGCATCCAACATGGAAGCAATAGACTGGAGAACCATCTTTAAAGACAAGATAACGGAAGAGATGCTAATAAACCTCAAAGAGAAGAGCTAGAAATTTTGGAAAAACGTGTCCCAAAAAACAAAGAGGAAAGAGAAGCAGGTTTGAGAACCAAATGAGGTCAATGATTCGCAAGAAGAAGAGAGTGACTGAAAAATTAAGAAGCTGCAAAGACAACATCAGAAAAATAAATGATAAACTGAACAGCATAGATTGCGTCATACTGGGTCTAATTGAGAACCAAACAGAGTAAGAAGATGACGCTATAGAAGCGATGAAAAGTTATTAAAAATACTCGTATAATTTTGCAAAATGGTAAACGAAAAATCACGCGACTATCGAATCTGTGAAGAATGAAAACAGTGCATTAGCCGATAATCAAAAAAATGCATGAATCATATCGCTAAGCCCCTATATTGAATATGGAGATGATCACTAGACAGGAGAGAAATACCGCGCATCCTGAAGAGAGCGAACATACTGTAGTTCGATTATATAAAGGAGAGGATCGATCCGAGGCTAAAAACTATAGGACAGTTTCGCTGACATTTTATTTCACCAAATTATTTGAAAGAATAGTTAGAGAAAAACCTGACTTTTTGGAATCCCCCACCCCCCCAAGAAATTAAACGATAGCCAACATGGATTCAGGAAGATTATGCCTATCACAACTAATGGAACATTATAACAACATTATTGATGCACTCGAAAACAATGAAAACTATGATGTCATATACACAGACTTTGCCAAGGCGTTCGACAAGTGTGACCATGAAATCATAGACCATAAACTGAAAAATATGAAAATAGGAGGAAAAGTAGGGAAATGGATATATAATTTCCTTAGTGAGTGGCAGCAGTTCATTATAGTCCAAGGAATATCCGTAGCTCAGTACCACAAGAAGCAGTATTAGCTCCATTACTATTCATAATTATGCTAACTGTTATAGATGATGAGGTAACCAATGACAGCACAGTAACATGCTTTGCTGATGACACCAAACTTAGGAAAATAAGAAACGCAGAAGATATAGAATCTCTACAAACAGACGCGAATAAAAGTTACAATTGATCTGAAACGCAAAAGTCGGGCACCATAGGAATTTTCAGTGGTTACTATAATATAAGATTCCAATTGCCGGTCGGATATGCTAACCACTGCACCAAGGACCCCGATTAGTCAGTTCGATTCCTGGGAGGTACCTCATTTTTCATTTGCGCGTTCTCCCTCCTCATCTTGTGCGGAACGCTCTTCTACACAAGCGTCGTTCTTTACGTTAATTATACTGTGTTGTTTGCAGTTAAAATGTATATATGTACGGCATGCGAAGGTGTCCCCTCAGGGCATTTGATTCCGCTCGTATGTAGGAGAGTTACGAGTACTGACATCGGGGTTCTTGGTGCAGTGGTTAGCATATTCGACCGGCAATTGGATGATCCTGGGTTCGATTCCTGGGAGGTACCTCATTTTTCATTTGCTCGTTCTCCCTCCTCATCTTGTGCGGAACGCTCTTCTACACAAGCGTCGTTCTTTACATTAATTATACTGTGTGTTGTTTGCAGTTAAAATGTATGTATGTGTGTGTGTGTGTGTGTGTGTGTGTGTGTATATATATATATATATATACAAAACTAAACTGTGTATATATATATATATATATATATATATATATATATACACACACCACATCCTCCTTGAAAACGAAGGAAAAAACTGCAGATACTTTTGCAAATATTTATAATTGTTATATAGAATCTAATGTCGGGGACCTACAGTTTAACGTGTATTCTAAACGGAAGAAATTTAAGAGGCTGGAATCTGAGGTCACAAAGTCAGAGTCGAGATTCGAATTTGCATCCTCATAGCCGTTACGAGCTGGAATCTGACTCAGCTACACCTTCTATATACCTGCTACACGAGCAGCCGCTTCGAACAGAGTGAAGTTAGGTGTTTGCTGAATTTAATCATGTAAACAAGGAGAGACCCCAAAACGAGGAAATGTTGTGATTGGCCAAGACCACTAGCTTGTGTCAATAAAGAGAGGAGTTTGCGTCCGTACATCTTCTTGTTTACATTCCGGAGGAGGCCCCTGAAGGGGTAACAACTTGGGGGGGGGAAGACTCCCTCGGTATAAGTTAAGCCCATAGAAAGAAGGCTACATGGGGAAGAAATTTTAAAACAAAAATCGTACCATGCACGTAACTGTAAAGAATCATTCAAAGAAAGCTTTAAGAAGAAAGAGTAAAGGAAAAAAATAGGTCAGTCGGATCCTTCGCTCGAGTCAGTGCAAAAAAGTAAACAAAAGTTCTCAAATACTAAATACTCTATACAGTATAGGGGAGTTAGAAAAAGAATACTGAAAAGGGAATGGTTCAGAATATGTTCAGGCTCACGATACAGTTAGTATGTATATATATATATATATATATATAATATTCACACTCCAAATGAAGATATATAAACATGCCGAAGCATTTAGATTTGTTTCATGGTCTTTCGTGTGACGTTAAACACACACACACACACACATATACACGCTTATTAAACAATAACATCTTTCTTAATTATAAGTTTATATAAGTTAATTTAATTCTTAGTTAAGAAAACAGACCTGAAGGAACGCATGAATTATGGATGGAGTTCAGAGTTCAAGTTATTCCATACTTTTGCCTCAAGCTACGTATTATTTATTATATGAACAACCAACCAACTTTCAAGTGAGAAACATTTTTAATTTAAATTTTACGTTTCTAAATAAACGAACACGTCAACTTTTTTACAGTGGGTTTACCACTTACGTGCGCGCGCGCGCGCACACACACACACACACACAAAAAAATTATGCAGGGTGGCGCAAAAGTCGGTCACCATAGGAATTTTCAGTGTTTACTATAATAATATATTATTTTTTTCTTTTAGGTAGGGGATGGCTGCAAAGTTAACGATAGACAAGAGGGTGAGCTTGGTTTTAATGTATAGAATCTATGTGGCGATTCATCGATTTGTGTACTGTATTCCATACATTAAAACCAAGTTCACCCTCTCGTTTACTGTTAATTTCGCAGCCATCCCCAACCTAAAAGAAAAAAAACATAGGCAACACTGAAAATTCATATGGTGCGCGACTTTTACGCCACCCTATATATATATATATATATATATATATATATATATATATATATATATATATATATATATATATATATATATAGGTGTGTGTGTGTGTGTGTGTGTTACAGTGAAATGAGAAAAGTATTCCATTTAAAAGCAGAGAAACTTTTAAAATAAGTGCAAAAGAATTTCACCTAAGGGCAAGCTGAATCTTGGCAAAGTTCCAACCAACTAATTTTTTCTCTTTTTTTATGCACTAATAAAATAAAAACTTTCTTCGAAATAAAAACCATAATTTAGAATAATAAAACAATAGAACAGTAAAAGAATCGTATTTGCAAAATCTTTTCTTTTATGCATTTCGACTTACGAGGGTATTGAAAGGGGGGCACTATTGAAAAAGGGAAGGGCACTATTGAAAAGGGGAAGGGCATTATTGAAAGGAGGGGCACTATTGAAAGGGGGGGCACTATTGAAGGGGGAAGGGCACTATAGAAAAGGGGCACTATTGAAACCAGGGGCGGGGGGGACATTCTACTAGGGCAAAAATACAACAACGTTTACGAATAATTGACAAAAAATTAGCGTTATTTGGGCTTTAGACAGTTTTTTATACGATATATTTTTATTCTTTTGGTAATAAAAGTAATAAGAGAGAAGGGAAATGATATACAGGGTGTCTCAAAAGTCACTGTGCGCCCCTCTCTCTCTCTCTCTCTCTCTCTCTCTCTCTATATAATATATATATATATATATATATATATATATATATATATACATTTAACTGCAATGACCACGCAGTATATTAATGTATAGAAACGACGTAAGTATAGAGGAGTGTTCTGCACACGAGGAAGAGAAATAACGAACAAATGAAAAATGAGGTGACCGCCCGGGAATCGAACCCAGGACCTTCCGATTGCCGGTCAGATATGCTACCACTACACTACGGGCCTCGATCAGTCAGAAGTCGCAATTCTCCTACATAGGGCAGAAACCAATGCCTTGAGAGGGCACCCTCGCAAATCGTGAATATGTACATTTAACTGCAATGACCACGCAGTATATTAATGTATAGAAACGACGTAAGTATAGAGGAGTGTTCTGCACACGAGGAAGAGAAATAACGAACAAATGAAAAATGAGGTGACCGCCCGGGAATCGAACCCAGGACCTTCCGATTGCCGGTCAGATATGTTACCACTACACTACGGGCCTCGATCAGTCAGAAGTCGCAATTCTCCTACATAGGGCAGAAACCAATGCCTCGTGTGCAGAACACTCCTCTATACTTACGTCGTTTCTATACATTAATATACTGCGTGGTCATTGCAGTTAAATGTACATATTCACGATTTGCGAGGGTGCCCTCTCAAGGCATTGGTTTCTGCCTATGTAGGAGAATTGCGACTTCTGACTGATCGAGGCCCGTAGTGTAGTGGTAGCATATCTGACCGGCAATCGGAAGGTCCTGGGTTCGATTCCGGGCGGTCACCTCATTTTTCATTTGTTCGTTATTTCTCTTCCTCGTGTGCAGAACACTCCTCTATACTTACGTCGTTTCTATACATATATATAATATATATATATATATATGAACAGAGACTTTTGAGACACCCTGTATTTAAAGAGAAATAAAACGGTAAAAGGAGGAATCATTAAGTCGCTAAATTTCGCAGAAATCGGACCGTCATTACAGAGAGTCAGCCTTGAGGAACACAACAGTGTTTCATTTTCCTTTCATTGGGTTTTATTTCTCTCCCCGTTCTCTTCACATTTCTATATCCACACAGGAAGTGATATCCACGAGATATCCATTGTTCTAATTTTCTCATCTACAGTTTATCCGTAGCTGTAATTGGATGAATCGACGCCAAAGGAATTAGCGTCACTCACTAATTGGATGCTTAATGCCGTTCATTTGACTCTTAAAGGTAACATCCAGATACCTTAAAAAAACTATCTATAATTTAGTCATTTTTACTGTAGTACATATTTCATGGGTATCGAACTTGGGTACGCCCATTTATGGAGATAATAGATGTTCATTCAATATGAAATGAATTATAATAGAGATATTGATGAAACAGCCTTATAGATATCTAACTTTCATTCATTTCTTCTCCATTCAACCTAGCATAAAAATGCGACGTTTAGCAAACGTTTACTAAATGTCCCATTTTTTTATGGGACATTTACTAAATGTCCCATTTCTTGATGGGACGTTTCCTCATCTGATCAAAATCCTGTTGATAACCTCAATCACAATATACTGTAGGAAAATATCTATTTAACTTAGCTGGTGGACAATTTTTAAATATCTGTTGACTATATCTCCACTGATGTATACTGTATGTCTGGAAGTTTATCCATTTCTAGGAGGTGGATAAAAGAATGAGACAAACCACATTTTGATAAAACTTTTTTTTTAGTTTTTTATATATTGGATATCTAATGTTAATCCATTTTTTATCCAATTAAATTCATTTATCTGACCAATAACATATTAATAAAGTTAAACAGATCTATCGAGATAGCTAAAATATATCTTATAAAGTTATAAACATGGTGAACAATTTTTAGATATCTTCTTTAGATATATCTACAGAACCGATAGATTCGACTATAACAGAACTTAAATTCAACGATTTCAAACTTCTTGTTGCGGTTATATATAGGCCCCCAAATCAAACAGCTGCTACGGACGAAGCGTTATATCGTGAACTAAAGAGAATAATCGGTAGTGAGCAGGCTTTAGTTATGGGTGACTTTAATTGCGCCAACGTGAATTACGATACAATGCAGGGAGACGCGGAAGGTAATCGTTTAGTTAATTTTCTCGAGGATAGCTTTCTTATTCAAAAGGTTGGGGAACCTACGAGGTTGGACAGTATTTTAGATTTAGTAATAACTACGGATGATAGGCTAATTACTGATCTTCAAGTAATAGAACCGTTGAGCAATAGCGATCACAATATGGTAGAGTTTGTCCTCTCAGTAAGTCACTCGAAACCAACTAACTCGACTAAAATTCCTAGCTTCCAGCACGCAGACTTTAGTAAATTTCGAAATAAATTTTCACACGTCAATTGGGAAAACGTAATGGGGAACTCCAACGCAAAACTAATGGTGGAATCGTTCGTAAAGGTATTTAGGACTATAAATGAGGAATGTGTACCGTACAAAATTAAGCGTGCGAAAGTAAACAACAAGCCCTTGTGGTTTACTTCTAGAGTAGGAGACATTATAAAGAGTAGAGAGAGGGCTTATAGGCTATACAAGTCCGATAAAGATAATCTGTTGTTACGAAACAACTACATATCTCTAAGGCGTGAAGCTAAAAGTGTAATAAAAAAGTCAAAACGCGAATTTGAAATCTCCATAGCTCGTGACGGTAAAGAAAATCCCAAGCGATTCTTTCAATACGTCAATAATAGAAATCCAGTAAAAAGTGTCTTAGGTCCATTAAAAAATGGAAATGGAGATCTAGTCTCTGAAAACAAGGAAATTGCTACCTTGCTAAACGAATTTTTTACGTCAGTTTTTAATATAGAAGATGTAACGAATATCCCTACGGTCATAGACATAATACCTTTTGATAATGGTAATATTTTGGATATATTGTCGTTAGTGAGGGGAAGTATGCGCTATATTGATAAAATGAAACGCGTAAATCACCGGTCCGGATTCCATATATCCCATACAACTAAAAGAATTAAAAGATAGCATTGTTGTGCCGCTAACAAAGATTTTTAGTGCGTCTATTTCTGAGGGGTGCGTACCAGATAATTTCAAGTTAGCAAACGTAACACCTATCTTTAAGAAAGGCGATAAAGGTGCGGCGGGAAATTATAGGCCTATCAGTTTAACGTCTGTTGTAGGTAAGCTACTGGAATCAATAATTAGGGATCGTATAGTCGAACACTTAGAAGTGCATAATCTGGTTAGAAATACGCAGCACGGTTTTAGGCGAAGCAAATCTTGCTTAACTAATCTTTTAGAATTTTTCCAAAGCGTGGTTAACGTTTACGATAGACATCGGGCGGTTGATGTAGTGTATTTAGATTTTCAAAAGCGTTTTGACACCGTGCCGCACAAAAGACTGATTGAAAAAACTAAGGCTCATGGAATCAGGGTAGTAATAAATTGGCTAGAAGAATGGTTGCGAGGCAGGAAACAGAGGGTGGTCGTTGATGGAGCGGAGTCGTGTTGGCTAATGTAGCGAGTGGCGTTCCTCAGGGTTCTGTATTGGGCCCCTTGCTTTTTCTTATATATATTAACGATTTAGATGTCGGCCTAGTCAGTACAGTTTCAAAGTTTGCGGATGACACGAAGCTGGGTGGTAGGGCGATTAATGACGAAGATAGAGGTAAAATTCAGGAAGATCTGAATAAAATCGTTGATTGGTCAATCACATGGCAAATGAGATTAACGTGGATAAGTGCAAAATTATGCATATAGGTTCGCGTAACGGTAATTTTGCGTATAGTATGTCAGGGAAAGATTTAACAAGCGTAGAGCAGGAAAAAGATTTAGGAGTTATAGTCACTGGTGATTTAAAAGTAGCGAAACAAAGTACAGCGGCGGTCAATAAGGCGAACAAAGTGTTAGGTTTTATAGCTCGAAATTTTGAGTACAAATCGCGCGATATTATAGTTCCTCTTTATAAATCATTAGTTAGACCCAATTTGGAGTACGCGGTCCAATTTTGGAATCCGCATATGCGCAAAGATATAGACAGAATCGAAAGAGTTCAAAGACGAGCAACTAAGATGATTCCGTCTCTTAGGTCAAAGTCGTACGAGGATAGGCTTAGAGAGTTAAAATTGACTACACTCGAGACTAGAGGTTAGGGGTGATCTAATCCAGGTTTTCAAAATTATGAATGGGTTTGATAACGTAGATAGAGATAGCTTTTTCGAAATATCTCAATATAATAGGACTAGAAATAACGGGTGTAAGTTGACAAGTAGAAGGTTCGAGACAGCAGTTGCGAAAAACTTTTTTACGCATAGAATAGTAAATAGCTGGAATAGTTTGCCGGTAGAAGTAATTAGTAGCACGTCTATAAACATGTTTAAGAATCGATTGGACGCGCATGTTGATAGAAAGGCTATAGTTTAAGGTAGTAAAATTAAGGCTTTGTGGGGATAGATCCCACAGCTCAACACAAGTGTTTGGGATATAGGGAGCAGCGTCTTGGGTTAGGGGATACTCTCTGTCCTTACACACCCCATTTAAAGAGATTCCTCTGCCGAGCGGTGCCCCCCATAGTACTGTGAGGTATTGAAAAACTCATGATCTTCACTTGCCCCACAAACACCTTTAAATGGGAGACCCATAATGGGTGCACACACATTTCTACATTACTGTACAGTCTTTACAGCCACACCTACACTTTTCCTCGTATGTGTATATATTGTAATGTATATGGTTGTAAATTTGACTTGGTCCGCAATCGATATGAACCGTGACTTGATGGATACCGTAATGAAATTGACTGGATTCTTTGGATCTGATATATTTGCATGTCCGTTATATAATAGATATAGAGTGTAACATATTTGTGGATAGTAGTCTATTATGACTTGATCCTCTGGATCGAGATATTCTATCTTTAGTTTTAAATCGATAATTAATTATTTTTAAATTGATAATGTATATGGTTGTAAATTTTGACTTGGTCCGCAATCGATATGGACCGTGACTTGATGGATACCGTAATGAAATTGACTGGATTCTTTGGATCTGATATATTTGCATGTCCGTTATAAATAGATATAGAATGTAACATATTTGTGGATAGTAGTCTATTATGACTTGCTCCTCTGGACCGAGAGATTCTATCTTTAGTTTTAAACCGATAATTAATTATTTTTAAATTGATAATTATTTAGTTTCGTAAAAATTGGTCGTTGCCAATTTACCGGCAGTTTTTAAATAAGTTTCTTATGTTCTTGTGGTTCGGAACCCACGTAAAATTGTAGGTCCCCTCCGCCACCACGGAGGACATACACAATACACGATTACGAACACAGTTAGGTAGACCAGCCATGAGTGGATCCTAGGGTCTTTGTTGGTCTGAAACATTATAACATTATAACATTATAACATATGCAAAAGATATATATTCAACATAGAGGGTGAACAACTTTTAGATATCTTTTTTAGATATATCCACTGATGATGGACACATATGAATCTATCGGGATATGCAAAAGATATATATTCAATAGTGATGTAGGTCACATCCGCATCCGCATCCGCACATTTTCTCGCATCCGCATCCGCACTCGCATCCGCACTTTGGACTGCGGATGTCGTGCGGATGTGGACCGTTGAGATAAAATGTCATTAATAAGCGGAAATTATCAAATTCTACTATATTAATAGAACTAGTTCATTGTGCGCAAAAGTGATGCAAGCGACAAGACGAGAGGCTGTTCTTGTATGAAGTTACTCTCTTGCAACCTACTTAGATCCACGTTACAAAGCTAAGTTATTTTCACCTAGTACATTAGAACGAGTTAAATCATCACTTGGCAAAGCAGTTGAAGAGCTTCAATCTCTTGAATCTGTCGCTTCGCCACCCACCAAAAGAATAAAAGTTTCAGTGACAGAACCAACACCTTCAACAAGCAAATCTATCACAGAATCTGTCTCTCAGTTTCTTGAGTCAAGCAGCAATGACGAGACCTACGCGATGTCAAAAATGTAGTAAAAATGATCGAGAGCTATCACCAAGAAAACGCCTGGCTGCATGTGACAATCCTATTAGTTGGTGGAAAAATACGCAGAATATCTATCCATACTTGAGTAAACTTGCAAGGAAACATTTAGCCTGTCCTCAACAAACGTACCAAGCGAGAGATTATTTAGCAGTGCTGGATTAATATATGATGAAAAGAGAAACAGACTGGCAGCAGAAAAGGCAGAAAAATTAATGTTCCTTAAGCATAACCTTCCTATAATTAAGTTTGAACATTAAACGATGAACATCTTAGTTTACTTTATTTTAATTACTCATTTATAAATATGCCTAATAAAACTTTAAATTTAATATAAATAGTTATCAAGCTAATTAAAGATCTCTTTCTATAAGGGTGGAGGTTGGGAAAGAGGTCGGTGGGGTGCATTTGAGTTGGGTTCACGTCCCGCATCCTGGTAACACAATTATGGTTTCTAATTGTGGCTGAAACTCAACAAAATATAACGAATTTATTTGCAGACGAATTCACTAATTGATTTCTATATTAGTTAGATGCTTGATATTATTTTATATGTTCAGAGAAAAGTACAGCAATTATTGTACAATTAATCAATTATACTACATTATAGCTACAGCTCTCTCTATATAATAACTTATTATATACGTTAAACACAACAAATCTCGAATATATCCTAAAAAATAACGAAAATGTAGACATCCGCATCCGCATCCGCATCCGCGGATGTTGAAATCAAACATCCTCATCCGCATCCGCATCCGCGGATGTGAAAAAAATGACATCCGCTACATCACTAATATTCAACATAGTGGGTGAACAATTCTTAGATACGTCTGAAGATATATCCACTGAGGAACATGTATAGGTATTCATTCAGTACTAGGAAGTAGGTAAACAATGATATAAACTGGATATTAGAGAAGTATCTTTATGATTTACAGTTATTTTTTATGACTCCTATCTTGTCATAAAACCTCATATTATGCTCTCTCTCTCTCTCTCTCTCTCTCTCTCTGTGTTAGATTTATCGTTGATAGATAATCATCAGTGTTTATAAAACTGTAAACAAAGAAAGCAGTAAAATACTGTAAATCACACTTATAAATGAGAATGACAAATCTTTCATGCATTTATTGTACATTGATGAGTATAGCTTATATTCATATTGAAATAATCTGTTAATATTTTATTTCATATTGCCTATTACTTTGTGCATTACTGGTAATTGTTTATGATGAGCTGTAGCCCTACTTGAATGTGTGGTTCCTATTTCTTATAGGATTTCAAGGAGGGTCCCCGTGTCTTGCTGTTCATAAGGCAGAAACTCCGAGTGTTTCTTTATAAGGGGGGACTACCCCGCAATTCGTTTTCAAGTGGGGCCTTGCAATAAATCACGTTTATCTCGGAATTTTCAAAAAAACTACAATTGGTTAATCACTAAATCAGTCCCTTGCCGGAAGAAACAGGATTAATCCACTTTGTATTACCTGTCGAGTTACCATCTACGGATGCAGATGTCAGTGAAAGGGTGGTAAAAAAAAAGTGTATTTTTTAATAAAATTCGATTCCTATTTGTTCAAATCGGATTTTAACAACATAAATCGCTGCTGATCCTTTATACCGTATCTATTTTTACTTTAACAAAACATTAACTAACATTGGAAAAATAATTCCTTGAACAAAAAGTAGAAACTATTAAATTATCTAAAAATGAAAATCCAAAACAACTTAGGTCTATGATTGATACATTGATTGAGATAATACCTCTGACGTCTCGATCAATCATAAACCTAAGTTACTTCTCTATTTTCATTTTAGGCCTATGAAAGTTGGGAGTAAAATCTGTAATAATAAATAAAATAAAATAAAATATTCTTTTTTCAAACAAAATAAAACCTAAAACAAATGTCGTTTATCAAACGTTTTTAGGACGTTGACAGACGGGTTATAAACGTAACTTTGTTTGCTGGGATATTAGATTAAAAAATAAATTGAAAATATGAAGATGACTATATATATATATATATATATATATATATATAATCTCCAAAGCAAAGTTAAAAGAATTAAGCCATTCAAAACAGCGAAACCTTTCGAGAGGAACGTCTTTCATCTTTCAGCGGCAGAATTAAAACTAACAGCAAAAGTCTAATCTAACAAATATAGGCCTATATTAAAACGTCATACCTCAGGCAACTCAAACCGATACAGAATACTCCGAAAAACAGATTTTGAAAGAGAGAAATTGGTCATAAGATCAAATGGAAAGGTTCCAAGTCATATTAAAATGATCAATATTTTTTATAATAAAAGATTCAGCGAGCTTTCTTTTAATATCATTATTAGTATTTAGGAGTAACTGAGCATTATTAATATCGGTGTTATGTTCACTGTTTAAACGATGCCTATGTAAGGCGGAATTTTTGTCAGCCGTGTTTAAACTATATTTATGCAGATAAAGGAGTATTTTAAAGTCGATAGTTTCGCCAATATAGCTTTTAGAACAGCTCCTACATGGAATCTAATATACTCCAGAATTAAAAGAAGTCAGAGGTTTTTTGTTTTTTTTAAGACTGTGAAAGCCTTATTCTTAGTGGTATTACTGTAACACTTCTTTTCAGCAGCTCGTAAAGCCTTATCAATAACAATAAAAGTAGGAGAACATTCCACTTTTGTGAAAGCATTGCTGATATAGTGAAATTCAGAATCCAGATAAGAGTGGCTGTAAATCCTAAGGACTCGCAGGAACATTCTCGTGAGAATACCTTTTATTGTCGATAGACTATGGAAGAGAACCAAACGACATAAACATTAAAATGGGTGGATTTTCTAAAACCAGTAAAAGTGGGGGGGGGGGGGGTCTATCGTTAAGATTCTAATAATTTAAAAGTCGAGTAAGAAAGCGTTGAATTATATTCCACTTCGATGGTAAAATTGATAGAAGGTAAAAACACTGTTCAGTCTATCATAAAGGGTGGCGACCCCGTCGTGGCCCCGCCTCAGGAGGCGCTGAGCGGACTTCGTGGGAGCAGCGCGCACCCTTGAGGCAGAAGCGCTTAAAGGTAAATTCAAAGCAAATGTATATAACCTTGTCACCTTGGTTTAGCTTCATCCCGAATTGTTTATTCTGACGAAGGTCAAGCTTGTCACTCCACCTTAGATCTACAGTTTAACGTGGAATCCGAACCACGCCCCACCAGCAGCCAAGCGTCTTAACCACTGGGCTACCCAGGGTATATGATTAAAATTTATATTTAGCGGAAGCAGGACGTAATATAGTCGATATATCGACACCAGGGGGTTTCTGGGGCAAGGATTGATAATTAATTATAATATAAGATTTGGGACCTTTCCATTTCATCTAATGACCAGTTTCTGGTTCTCAAAATTTAGTTTCTCGGAATATTTTGCGTCGGTTTGAATTGCCTGAGGTATGACGTTTTTAGTATACAATTTTTAAAGTGGGACTTTTACTGTTAGTTTAATAGTTCTGCCGCCTGAAAGACGAAAACAGTTGCTCTCAAAAGCTTCACGATTTTAAGCATTTCAACTATTTTAACTTTGGGGGGGCTTTTATTCTTTTTTTGGGGGGGGGGGTATTGTGTTTTTAATTATATATATATAAGCAGTTAGGAGGGTCTGAAATTGTCAAAACGCTCAGGCGGAACTAATGCAACTAGTTGCGTAACTCCATGATTATTTTTACCAACACCATAGGAGGGCGAAACCTGGACCGTAGTGTCTTTACTTCGCCTATAAGGAAACTGTGCTACCCACAGAGCCACGGGCGTTTTATATATTATATATATATATATATATATATAACTGACTTATGAACAATGAACAATTTATTTTCCTGTTTGAACATTCTTTTATAAACCTTTATCCTTTTTATGTACAAAGATGGAGGTTCTGGTTAAGTGGCAGCAACGGATTTGTTACCTTGGAGTAGCTCGTACTGTGTAGGGAATCGCAGTAGTTTCTCTTATAATACTCTTCGATTTCTTCTTGTAGGGGATCGGAGGATTCTGTGAAGCTTACTAAATTCTCTAAGGGTTCCCCGATTCTTCTTGTAGCGTATCGGGAATTATTTTTCTCTATTTTAAGACTAAGTTCTCTGAAGAGAGCAAGGCTCGAGGGAGAAGACAAAGATATTCTCTTACTGTAGTTTACTGCTAAAATGTTACAGATAATGCTCAGCCTCTAAGTCAGATCAGAAAGAATCAGAATAATCACTGGAGAAATTCTGTAGGTTTATACACTAAATTTTATTGACAATTATTATTTAATGCTGATCTGTTTTGTTTTTTATTCTCACTAGGCTAAATTATTTTGCAAAATATTTAAAGACTAGCTAAAGTGGGCCCTACGGGCCCATTTAGCTACGCCCGTGGTGCCTGGTGCCTTTGGCTCAGTAATTGGGGAGCCGCAGGCCCCCTCAGTTACCGGGAGTCAATTATTCAGTCAATAAAACTATAGAAAAGAAGCAGCCATAAAAATCTTAAGCTTCACAAATCTTGATACAATGGTTGGATGTGATATTTAGTCTGTAATGGTTGCAGCACCAGTATGAAAGTGCATAAAAAGAACTCATTTGGTAAATTTTTGAACTTAGCCGCAGATTAAATTTCGGCTCAAAGCTGAACGCAAAAGCAAAATTTTTAACACTTTTTAAAATTATAATTAAAGTAGAATTCATTACGCCTTTTTCTAATGCATTAAAATACAAATATCGCCCATATATATCAAGAATCTTCTTCTCTTTTCGAGCGTGACAGACTGACAGACATTCCTGGGTGTTTATAGTATTAATTAGGTAAATATTTTAGCTGTAGCAATATCTAGACAGATAAGCAAGATATTTGAAGATGAAGCCATATTTTTATTTTAAACCGTATATTGACAGATCTGATGTTATCATGATCTGCCGAGTTAACTTAAAATGGAAATTGAAATATGCATTTTATTATGGATTAAACTTAAACATGCATATGACCCAAACTTAAATGCTTAAAATTTAAAATTTAAGTGTTAAACAAGACATGACTTCATCTCTTACAACGAAGAGAATGTATAAAGAAAATGAACATTGCAGAATTTAACACGATTACATTATTAAGCTAAATCTAAAAAAAATTATTAAGAATTTTAAAAAGAAATAATTCATCAATTATTCAGCAAAAATAAACTAGAAAGAAAATAAAAAAAGTATCCGAACTTGCGTTTCATATACAGATAGCGTTACACGAGTTTGGACTCTATATGCAAAAATGAATATAAGAATAAATAATATATGAATATATGAATACAAGAATTATTCATTGTTCATTTAATATATATTATATATATATATATATATAATATATATATATATATATATATATCAAAGCTATTGACTTCTCCTTAGGGAAACGGAGTTTACAGATGAAAAGAAGAACCAATACAACAGCAAACATTTTCGTTTATTTTTTATACATCATACGTTTCGACAAATCTTTTGTCATCATCAGTGAATTACACTGGTATGCATCAATTTTGCTGTCAAGGGTTTTGTAAGTGATTATTATAGAGTTTTTTCCTGCTGATTTCGAATCTGCAATCCGTTTTTCTCAATCAGCTCAGGTTATCCGGCTATGGCTCATAAGTAAAATAGAATTTTTCGTGATTTTGTCAAAGCGGAATTGGAACAGTAACATCTATCATCACTTGTTTCACTTGTATAGTATCTTTTTTTACTTTTCAGCATATAGATAAAATATTTCATAATGAATAGAGCGTGTAAAAATGATCCCAATAGATTCTGCTACATATGTGGGACGGTTACCATGCCAAATAACCAGTCCCAAATCACTAAATTTGTGAAGACAATGTATAGAGCATACTTTGGAATTAAGCTAGGGGCCAGGACAAAAATTTCGCCCCTCATATGTGCTGCAGACGTGCATTGAAAATTTGAGAAGATGGAGCAAAGGCAGAGCGAAACCTTTGCCTTTTGGAATTCCCATAATTTGGAGAGAAGGAAAGGATCACGTGACAGATTGCTATTTCTGCATGACAAACCTCCAAGGTGGGCTTATAAATTTATTTTTCTTAAATATTTTGAGATCCTTGTATGAAACTTGACATAATATTCACCATAATGTAATATTCACCATATATAGCATAATATTCACCATAATGGTAATCATACATTTACATATACATATTGTTATAGAAAATACATTTACACATACATATTGTTATACAAGTTACATTTACATATACAATGATTGTATATTTTCTTTCTTTTTCATTCATATTGTCCCCGAAGGGACAATATGAATGAAAAAGAAAGAAAATATACAGACTCCATCGACCTATTTCATATCTTACAGACCGCAGCCTTCCCTCACGAGCCGCCACTCTCTGAATGCTTCTTCTATTTCATATGCAAGTTTTATATCCATGTTTCTGTGTTTCTATTTTCAGGAGTTAACAAGAAGAATATATACATCCACTGATGTATACTGTATGTCTGGAAGTTTATCCATTTCTAGGAGGTGGATAAAAGAATGAGACAAACCACATTTTGATAAAACATTTTTTTTTAGTTTTTTATATATTGGATATCTAATGTTAATTAAATTTTATCCAATTAAATTCATTTATCTGACCAATAACATATTAATAAAGTTAAACAGATCTATCGAGATATCTAAAATATATCTTATAAACATGGTGAACAATTTTTAGATATTTCTTTAGATATATCCACTGATGATGGACACATATGAATCTATCGGGATATGCAAAAGATATATATTCAACATAGAGGGTGAACAACTTTTAGATATCTTTTTTAGATATATCTACTGATGATGGACACATATGAATCTATCGGGATATGCAAAAGATATATATTCAACATAGTGAGTGAACAATTCTTAGATACGTCTGAAGATATATCCACTGAGGAACATGTATAGGTATTCATTCAGTACTAGGAAGTAGGTAAACAATGATATAAACTGGATATTAGAGAAGTATCTTTATGATTTACAGTTATTTTTTGACTCCTATCTTGTCATAAAACCTCATATTATGCTCTCTCTCTCTCTCTCTCTCTCTCTCTCTCTCTCTCTCTCTCTCTCTCTCTCTCTCTCTCTCTCTCTCTCTCTCAGTGTTTATAAAACTCTGTAAACAAAGAAAGCAGTAAAATACTGTAAATCAACACTTATAAAATGAGAATGACAAATCTTTCATGCATTTATTGTACATTGATGAGTATAGCTTATACTCATATTGAAATAATCTGTTAATATTTTATTCCGTATTGCCTATTACTTTGTGCATTACTGGTAATTGTTTTATGATGAGCTGTAGCCCTACTTGAATGTGTGGTTCCTATTTCTTATAGGATTTCAAGGAGGGTCCCCGTGTCTTGCTGTTCATAAGACAGAAACTCGGAGTGTTTCTTTTATAAGGCGGGACTACCTCGTAATTCGTTTTCAAGAGTGGGGCCTTGCAATAAATCACATTTATCTCGGAATTTTCAAAAGAAAACTACAATTGGTTAATCACTAAATCAGTCCCTTGCCGGAAGAAACAGGATTAATCCACTTTGTACTACCTGTCGAGTTACCATCTACGGATGCAGATGTCAGTGAAAGGGGTGGTAAAAAAAAAAGTGTATTTTTTAATAAAATTCGATTCCTATTTGTTCAAATCGGATTTTAACAACATAAATCGCTACTGATCCTTTATACCGTATCTATTTTTACTTTAACAAAACATTAACTAACATTGGAAAAATAATTCCTTGAACAAAAAATAGAAACTATTAAATTATCTAAAATATGAAAATCCAGAACAACTTAGGTCTATGATTGATACATTGATTGAGATAATACCTCTGATGTCTCGATCAATCATAAACCTAAGTTACTTCTCTATTTTCATTTTAGGCCTATGAAAGTTGGGAGTAAAAATCTGTAATAATAAAATAAAATAAAATAAAATATTCTTTTTTCAAACAAAAATAAAACCTAAAACAAATGTCGTTTACCAAACGTTTTTAGGACGTTGACAGACGGGTTATAAACGTAACTTTGTTTGCTGGGATATTAGATTAAAAAATAAATTGAAATATGAAGATGACTATATATATATATATATATATATATTATATATATATATATATATATATATATATATATATATATATATATATATAATCTCCAAAGCAAAGTTAAAAGAATTAAGCCATTCAAAACAGCGAAACCTTTCGAGAGGAACGTCTTTCATCTTTCAGGCGGCAGAATTAAAACTAACAGCAAAAGTCTAATCTAACAAAATATAGGCCTATATTAAAAACGTCATACCTCAGGCAACTCAAACCGATACAGAATACTCCGAAAAACAGATTTTGAAAGAGAGAAATTGGTCATAAGATCAAATGGAAAGGTTCCAAGTCATATTAAAATGATCAATATTTTTTATAATAAAAGATTCAGCGAGCTTTCTTTTAATATCAATTAGTATTTAGGAGTAACTGAGCATTATTAATATCGGTGTTATGTTCACTGTTTAAACGATGCCTATGTAAGGCGGAATTTTTGTCAGCCGTGTTTAAACTATATTTATGCAGATAAAGGAGTATTTTAAAGTCGATAGTTTCGCCAATATAGCTTTTAGAACAGCTCCTACATGGAATCTAATATACTCCAGAATTAAAAGAAGTCAGAGTTTTTTTGTTTTTTTTTAAGACTGTGAAAGCCTTATTCTTAGTGGTATTACTGTAACACTTCTTTTCAGCAGCTCGTAAAGCCTTATCAATAACAATAAAAGTAGGAGAACATTCCACTTTTGTGAAAGCATTGCTGATATAGTGAAATTTAATTAGGTAAATATTTTAGCTGTAGCAATATCTAGACAGATAAGCAAGATATTTGAAGATGAAGCCATATTTTTATTTTAAACCGTATATTGACAGATCTGATGTTATCATGATCTGCCGAGTTAACTTAAAATGGAAATTGAAATATGCATTTTATTATGGATTAAACTTAAACATGCATATGACCCAAACTTAAATGCTTAAAATTTAAAATTTAAGTGTTAAACAAGACATGACTTCATCTCTTACAACGAAGAGAATGTATAAAGAAAATGAACATTGCAGAATTTAACACGATTACATTATTAAGCTAAATCTAAAAAAATTATTAAGAATTTAAAAAGAAATAATTCATCAATTATTCAGCAAAAATAAACTAGAAAGAAAATAAAAAAGTATCCGAACTTGCGTTTCATATACAGATAGCGTTACACGAGTTTGGACTCTATATGCAAAAATGAATATAAGAATATAATAATATATGAATATATGAATACAAGAATTATTCATTGTTCATTTATATATATATATATATATATATATATATATATATATATCTATATATATATATATATATATATATCAAAGCTATTGACTTCTCCTTAGGGAAAACGGAGTTTACAGATGAAAAGAAGAACCAATACAACAGCAAACATTTTCGTTTATTTTTTATACATCATACGTTTCGACAAATCTTTTGTCATCATCAGTGAATTACACTGGTATGCATCAATTTTGCTGTCAAGGGTTTTGTAAGTGATTATTATAGAGTTTTTCCTGCTGATTTCGAATCTGCAATCCGTTTTTCTCAATCAGCTCAGGTTATCCGGCTATGGCCTCATAAGTAAAATAGAATTTTTCGTGATTTTGTCAAAGCGGAATTGGAACAGTAACATCTATCATCACTTGTTTCACTTGTATAGTATCTTTTTTTACTTTTCAGGCATATAGATAAAATATTTCATAATGAATAGAGCGTGTAAAAATGATCCCAATAGATTCTGCTACATATGTGGGACGGTTACCATGCCAAATAACCAGTCCCAAATCACTAAATTTGTGAAGACAATGTATAGAGCATACTTTGGAATTAAGCTAGGGGACCAGGACAAAAATTTCGCCCCTCATATGTGCTGCAAGACGTGCATTGAAAATTTGAGAAGATGGAGCAAAGGCAGAGCGAAACCTTTGCCTTTTGGAATTCCCATAATTTGGAGAGAAGGAAAGGATCACGTGACAGATTGCTATTTCTGCATGACAAACCTCCAAGGTGGGCTTATAAATTTATTTTTCTTAAATATTTTGAGATCCTTGTATGAAACTTGACATAATATTCACCATAATGTAATATTCACCATATATAGCATAATATTCACCATAATGGTAATCATACATTTACATATACATATTGTTATAGAAAATACATTTACACATACATATTGTTATACAAGTTACATTTACATATACAATGATTGTATATTTCTTTCTTTTTCATTCATATTGTCCCCGAAGGGACAATATGAATGAAAAAGAAAGAAAATATACAGACTCCATCGACCTATTTCATATCTTACAGACCGCAGCCTTCCCTCACGAGCCGCCACTCTCTGAATGCTTCTTCTATTCATATGCAAGTTTTATATCCATGTTTCTGTGTTTCTATTTTCAGGAGTTAACAAGAAGAATAAACACATTGCTGTATACCCTGACATTCCTTCTGCTATGAGACCTGTACCTCATGGTCCTGGAATTCCAATACCCGACCCACCTCAAAACCCTGGACTTCGATGATTCTGATGATGAATCAATGACCAATGCCAATGACCAGTCCCAGTCGTATATACCTCAAAATACCGCTTCAAATGCCGAGGCCTCTCAACCAGGCCAAACTTAATGATCTTACCAGGGATTTAGGACTTTCCAATTAGCTGCCGAGATCTTGGGCTCACGACTTCGAAGGACAACTTGCTGGCTCCGGGAACAACATTCTCCTGGTATAAGAAACGAGAGGGAGAATTCCGCAAGTTTTTTGCAGTGCACGAAAATACCTCTTCCTTAGTGTACTGCTGCAATGTTGAGGGGCTAATCGAATCCTTGGGTCTGCCATATAACGCATCAGAATGGAGGCTATTTATAGACTCGTCTAAACGAAGTTTGAAAGCAGTACTTCTCAACATTGGGAAGGGTTGCATCAGTCCCTGTAGCACATTCCGTACAACTTACTGAGAGCTACGATAACATGAAAATTTTACTGGGTGCACTCGTATACGACCAACATAACTGGAGGATCTGTGGAGATTTGAAGGTAATACTAATATCATAAGTAAACTATTGCTATTGACTATGTTGTTTTTCCAAAGGTTATTTGAGAGCGTATAAGAACACTTAACTTCCCACAGAAGTGATACAGTCCAATGCATAGATTTTTTTATCTGATAGAACAAATTCTCTAAATTCTTTAAATATTTTCATTTTTTTTCAGATTGTGGCATTTGTATTGGGAATGCAAGGGGATACACGAAATACCCATGTTTCCTCTGCAAATGGGATAGCCGAGCGGATGAGAAGCACTATGCACAGCGTTAATGGGCATCCAGAGAGAATTTTGAACCTGGGTCGCATAATGTCATTTCAGTGCCCCTTGTACCACCAACAAAACTTTTGCTCCCACCACTTCATATTAAGCTGGGCTTGATGAAAAATTTCATCAAATCAATGAATAAGGAGGGTTCAGCATTCCGATATCTCGAGAGTAAATTTCCTCATATATCTGATGCTAAACTAAATGCTGGGGTTTTTGATGGTCCTCAAATTTGAACTTTGATCAAGGATACTCAGTTCGAAAACGCAATGACTCCAACTGAGAAGAATGCCTGGCAGGCATTCAAATCAGTTTGTCACTGATTTTCTTGGCAAGCGTAGAAGTCCAGAATACGAGTCCGTTGTCGAAAACTTGATGGAAGCTTTCAAAGCTCATGGGTCGCGCATGTCCATAAAAATGCACTTTTGTGGTCCCACTTGGACTATTTTCCTGAAATTGCGGGGATTATAGTGAGGAACAGGGTGAACGATTTCACCAAGATATCAAAATATGGAGAGAGGTACCAGAGAAACTGGATATCAATATGCTGGCGGACTATTGCTGGTGTTTGAAGCGAGACGTGCCCGAAGAAAAACACAGACGGAAAGCCAAAAAAACTTCATTCCTTCCTCAATAAACTTTTTCCATATTCATTGTATGAATAAAAGTATTTATTCACACAATGTTTTCATTTTTCACGAGTGTTCTTATAATATTACTCGTATCTACAGTGTTTAAGCTAAAAAAATCATAAAATTTGGGGATAAAATTGGACTTATATAAATGGCCAATAGAGAAAAAACCTGACCTGATTGAGGAAAACCAATGTCATTTTCGAATTCAGCATGGTCGAATTATATAATATGAGTTGAAAAAACCCTCACAGCAGACAAAAAAATGTTATATGCATACCAGTGTTATAAGTCTTAAAATTATCAAATTTTTTAAAGTTCAAAGACAAATTTCCCAAAACTGTATGCCCTAATGTTGTTTATAAATACACGTGCGACAGCTGTAAGGCTGCGTATATTGGCAGTACTCAACTCCAACTGGAGGTACGCCTTTCTCAACATTTGGGCTTATCAGTCAGTACCAACCGTCCCTTCAGTAGCCCACCATAATCCGCAATTAGAAACTATAGTAATGAAAACAACCATCCTCTTCACAAAACTCAGTTCGAAATTCTAACTAGATCCAATAACCTTACAGAACTCCGAATTTTAGAATCTTTGTACATCTATAGAAACAAACCCTCCATTAGCCACAATAGTTCATCTTACAAATTACAGCTTTTCTAACTAACCAACCAACTTTCATAGACATATCATACCTTCCAATTAACTGACCATACAGTTTTCTCTCAGTTTCTGCCAAATATGGAGGTTGACGTAAACATTGTGCATTTACCAGATAAGGTAATTTTAATTTAATTTAATTTTAATGATTTTAATCTTCTTTTGTATTTATGTAATTTTCATTATTCTTATTTTTGTTTTAAGGTTTTAAGACTTATAATTCACTGATGATGACAAAAGATTTGTCGAAACGTCTGAAGTATAAAAAATAGCGAAAATGTTTGCTGTTGTGTTGGTCCTTCTTTTCGTATATATAATATATATATATATATATATATATATATATATATATATGTATGTATGTATGTATAGGGCCTATACAGTATAAGGAACAAGAAGATTAATCAGTAGACAAACATTTAATACTGAAAACTTCCAACATTGTTTAATATCCTCTTCAGTGTTCAAACGAGAGATAAATAGAATTAAAAAGCAAATTTGAAGTTAAAATGACTTAAAATACTGACAAGTCTGAAACACAACAAACTAAAAGTTAAAAACTATCATAAAATTATATTATAAAATTAATTTTTTTATAAATTATAAAGCTAAAGTAATACAATCAAAAAACAATGTGTATATATATATATTTTTTTTTTAATTGGGGTTGTTTAACCTCCTTCGCAACATCTAAGGTCATATGACGGAGGGGACCTACAGCTTTACGTGGGATCCGAACCACGGGTCGCTACATAATCTAGGCGCAGAGGATGGGTCTCCCATCCAACTACTACCCAGACCCAATGTCGCTTAACTTCGCTGATCTCTGAGAATCGGTGTTACGACATCGGCCACTACGTAGCCCTTATATATATATATATATATATATATATTATATAATATTATAAGACCTCATAAAATCAATGATTGCTCTTGGAAACAAATGAATCACAGTTAGTGTTGAAAAATAACACTAGGCAACAAATTTCAACTTTTTTTTTTGTTACAGACACGTCAACTACTGATTCCTACTAAAGCGCTGATGCTGATTTCAGATCTGATATCAAAATTTCTCTATCACGTCCAGATTTTGTGTAACCGAAAACCCCTATTTTTCATTTTTTTTTTCTCACCCGCTTCTATTACGAAAGCCGTCTAAGCTACTTTTCCGTGCCACGTTTTATGTTAAGCATACTTAAATAATTAGTGAACAGGGATGTCTTTCCTCCTTTATTCTGGCTTAAGACAGACAGCGGAATTCCGCTGGCGGAGTTACCACCCCTGCGCCCAACCATCCACTCAAAGCGCGTTAGTATTTTGTTGTTACTACTGAAAGGCAAATTCCTGTTCTTAAGTGAAACTTTGGTGTGTCCTCTTCCTTTGTCGCTTGTAGGATGACGAGCTCTCCTTCTGCAGGAACCAACAATAATCTCCCATCATATTTGGGTTGAAATTACCTTGGTATCTGTTTTCCATAACTGAGATCTGTTAGTGGAAGCGCTCACCATGCTCGTCACTTACAGCCCCAAGGTTGGCCGGGAAGAAGTCAAGATGAGAATGTAAAAAATGAATTTTCAAAGACATTCTGCATCCCATTATTTCATAAGATTTAAGCATGTTTTCTACGAGTTTACGGTGGTTTTCAGCTTTGTGGTTTCCAAGAAAATTTTTGACAACTTCAACGAAAGATGTCCATGCTCCTAGTTCATTCTCATTTAGGTTAGATGGAAACGATGAGTCGTGGATGACACTGCGGATCTGTGGTCCAGTGAAAACTCCAGCTTCTAGCTTAGCATCTGTCAATATTCCTTTGAATTTATCCTTTAAATATTGGAAACCACTACCTTGATGATCCATACCCTTCACGAAATTTTTCATAAGGCCAAGTTTAATGTGAAGTGGTGGAAGATGTACTTTCTGAGGGTCAATAAGTGCTGGGTGTTTCACATTGTATTTACCAACAACATGTTCAGTTCTAGATGGCCAATCATGTTTTTTGTAGTGGTTCTTGTCATCTCTGCTGTTCCATAGACACAAAAAGCACATATGCTTTGTGTAGCCCAACTGTAACCCAAGAAGTAATGATACAACTTTAAGGTCGCCACAAATATTCCATGTGTGGTCCTTATATTTGATGAGTCTTAGCAGCAGTTTCATCGATTCATAAGTCTCATTAAGGCCAGTGGCATGTGCTACAGGTATTGAAGGTTTTTCATTGCCGTTGTGCAGTAATACAGCTTTAAGGCTAGCTTTACTAGAGTCAATGAACAGTCTCCATTCTTTTGGATCATAGCGACAGCCAATCCCTTGCATCAGACCACTGATATCGTGGCAGAAACAAACGTTTTCTTCCTGTAAGTAAAATGATGAAAACTGCAAATGGCGATGGTGGAAATGGGAAACTTTGGTGTTTGGTTGGAGAAGATTAAATTCTTGAAGTCTTGAACCAAGCAACTCTGCCTTTTCTTTTGGTAATTCCAAATCGCGCACTAAGTCATTTAACTCCGCTTGACTTAACAAATGTTGGGAAATATTTGCATCTGGAACATATATGCCATCTTTCCCTGTTTCTATATCACTAGCAGAATCTTCAGATGAACTGCTGTCTGTTATCGTTGCTGGTGGAACTGGTGGTGGATTTGTTTCATCATGTGGTACTGGTTTCATTGCTGATTCGCAGTTTGGGTACGTGATCTTTGATTTGTTTTTCTTTGTGAAACCAGCAATCTTTGTCAAACAAAAATAACAATCATTGAAGTGATTTTTCGGCTCACGCCAAACCATGGGGACTGAGAACGGCATAGCTTTTCTTTTACCATTCATCCAAGCTATTAACATTGCATTGCACTGTGCACAGCAAATATGTGGTGCCCAGTCCCTCTGTTGGTCTCCTAACTTACAGTCAAAATAACACTTGTAGGCAAGTTTAATCTTTGTTGTTATGTTTCTACGTTGTGGCTTAGGTGTATATTGTCCACAGACAAAGCAGAAGTTGTCTGGGTGATTTACACAAGCAGTCTATTTAATGCCATTTTGAATTACCATACAATATCTGAAAAAACGTAGAAAGTAATTATTACGATGTGCAAAATAAAAAGAAATACACCCGTAGTACAAAACAAATGCTATAAAAACACACAAGTCACCACAACCTGTCACTTGCTCATCAGCAGAGAGCTTCAACAACCGTTCTGCTTGACTGTCACGTAGCGACTGACCGTTGGGCCGTTGCCCGTTACTATGCTCTTGACTCAGTGTTGCCAACTCGGGATAAATTTTATTTATCAAAATTGTTCGAATTTGTATATAGTTGGCAAAAAAATTGCTTTAACCTTGAAAAGCAAGTTTCATATTACTGGCATTAAGCCGATTAAAACCAAAATCTGGACGTGGTAGAAATTTTACTAAAAGTGATTTGCATTTTACACAAAATCTAGACGTGATAGAAAAAATCTAATTATAGATTTGAAATCAGCATACCGAAATTAGCTAGGAGCACCTATTTGGTCTTCTGTAACAAAATCTTTGTTGCCTAGTGATAATCGAAACTTTACAAACCGGTTTTAAATCTATCTGTTTTTTGAAAACCGGTTTTAACCGGTTATAACCGAAAAGTATAGTAATTTTTAAAAGCCACAATTGAAAGGTACTGACTTTAACTCTTAACAAGCATAGCTTATCGCCTATTTTTTGGTCAAAAGAATGCAAAAATGCAGCATCATATGTATGCATATGAATAAGAAAATGACAACTTTGACATATTTTATTTTAGCCAAAATAATACATTATTCAAACAATTTAGATTTGAAATAATTTTTTAAAATAAAACATCTATACTTAGAAAGAAATAAACTTCTTTTTGTAAAAAAATTATAAAGAATAAAA
>JAJOZX010005306.1:227500-245000 GCA_023014485.1 Bathynomus jamesi
AGAGTCGATATTTAATTTTCTGATCGTGAGAACACAAAGAGTAGAAGTAAATGGCGTTAAATCTGAAGTGTCAGAAGTCGTCAGCTCTGTCCCACAAGGTATAGTATTAGCTCCCGTGCTGTTTATCATAATGATTACAAATTGACGCAGATACTAATTAAGACAGTATCTTATCGTGTTTTGCGGATGACACAAAGATATGCAAAGAAATATCAAACGAAGGTGAAATATAAAAGTCACAAAATGACATTGAAACATTATTCAAGTGGATGGAAGAGAACAATATGAAGTTTAACTCAGGAACAATCTTCCTCAATCCATCTTTCCCCCTGTCTATGACCTCCAATCTTTCAAACGTAGAGTATCCAGGCATCTCGAAAACCCTGGACCTTGATTTTGGCTCTCTTCTTCTTCTTCTATGGGGATGGCGTTTATGCGGACATTTGGCCTTGGCCCCCTCCTTCCTGCAAAAAAATAAAAAAATATGGTTAAACAATGTATTAAAATTATTTGCGTTTCTGTCCGCATATTTATGTCGCTTTACTTTATCGTCTAAAGTTTTATCAGTCTGTCTAATATATGGTAAATTGAATCTCATTGTTTACATCCGATAGAATATAGCCATTTTAACCTCTTATGGACGACTGGGTCGAATTTGTGCCGTTTCAAATACACGCATTTATACAATTTACAATGACATAAGTAATTGTGACGCTTGACTATTTATTTTATATAATTTGGCCCTTAAGCTTTAGGTAGGCCCAAGGTTAGGCCTAATTTTATGATAAAACTCTTTGTGAATTACACTGTTATATCTAATCAGGACCAACATATTTTTTGTCAGACTTTAAAAATGTGCCTAGATTTTTTTTATAAAATTTTTTCAATGTTCTGAGGTATCAAAAGTGTTACCTCACAAAAAACTACCCCACTACACCTGTGAATTATCACACTCAACCGCACTTTTGTCCAGTTGCCTACACACACACACACACACACACACACACACGTTTGGCTACACCACAAAACCGAGACATTTTCATATATTCAGTTTTGTATCGCGACATTTACCCCCCCCTCTAAAAAAACCTAGTAAATTTAACCAAACTTAACCAAACATTACCTAACCTAGCCTGATTTAACTATATATCCCCCTATTTTCATGGTAAAAGGTAGCATTTATAAAGATAAACTAACGTGACACTCCTAATGTTTTGATACGCGCGTTCGTGCCACGATGGGCTCTAAAGGGTGTCAGGAAATGATTCCCCCCCCCTGTACAGAAGAAACTGAAAGGAATAGAAAAAAAAGACAAAACCACGCGAAAGAGCGTTTAATTTTGAATAAAAAACACTTGTTTTAATATCGGGTGTTGCCCCATTTGCAGCTCTGGCGGCCATTAATCGACGGGGGTATGATCCCAGAAGTGTCTCAAAGAGATCGGTATCATGACTCATTTTTTCAAGGACTTCGTTGATCTTTGCAGTCATAATTTCTGTTGAATACCGATTCTGAATGGGTTGTTCCAGCATTAAGGACTCCACCCGATCCTTCATGATGGATCCGACATGTTCACAGACATTAAGATCGGGAGAATTGCCAGGCCATTCATTATTTCCGAAAAAATCAATGTTATTGTCCTTAAGCAGTTGTTGAGTCGCAAGTGCTTTCATACAGGGGGCTTTGTCGTGAAGAAAGGTTGCCTGTTCAACATCCAAAACACACTCGGGGTCTTTCAAAAACGGAATTACATGTTGGGCTAAAATTACATTTCGAAAATAAGGCCCATCCCAACTGGTTCCTCTTGGTTTGATAACCCAGATGAGCTTCCGAATAGAGAACATAATGAAAACACCCACACATGCTGGATTTTTACTATTTCTCGATACTTCTGGTCGTCTTGGACTTCATCAGGAGTTGTTGCCCAAACCCGATCATTCTGAAAATTTGGTTTTCTGGAGACATAAACGAAGAATTCATCGCTGACAACCAAGTGAAGGAAATCGTCTTCCGTCCATTCCTCAAGATAATCACAAAACCATAGCCGATCTTTAATATTAAGATCACTCTTCCGTGGCTTAGCTATTTCATGCCAAGCACTCAAGCCTTGGCGAACTCGAAATTGATGCACAAGTTGCCGATTGACTATCTTACCACGACGGATAAGTATCTCTTTCGCTACCTCAGAGCAGCTCTTCTTTCGGCGCCGTGATGCAGCAAGCACAATGTCTTTCGATTCTTGAGATAATTTCTCCGGTCTTCCTCCTCGAAATTCTGTTTCACAATCTTCAGGATTCTTATTCCAATTCCTTTTGACAAAGTCTTCTGATCTTTTTAATCTCTCAGCCACCCAGTGTCGAGTTATGAAAGTTGCACCAGCTTCCTTTGCTTCACGAAATGTGACAGCTCGAATGCGGTGAAGAACTCGCTTTTTCTCTGAATCGTTCAAAATAGATGATGCCATGGTTTCTGTGGGGAAAAAAATGGTAAGAATTAAAATCACAGGAATAGAATATAATGGTTTTTATTCAGATTTTAACGCTCTTTCAAGTGGTCTCGCCGGTTTTTATCTATCTCTTCTAGTTTTTGCTCTACATGGGGGGGGCAATCATTTCCTGACACCCCGTATGTGTGTACCCTAAAGATTGTCGCGACTCCGTAGGAAAAACAAGAATACGCACCAGAACGCAACAGGAACACCTGTTTTGAGATGAACGACTTAAGCATTGATGTTTTAAATTTCCAAATTCGACGTGTAACTTTTTAAATTCTTTGGTGCATTTCCATCACTGCGGGGTACTTTCATCAGTTGTAATAACTGTACTTCAAACCTTAGTTTTCCTTCGTCATCGCATTAACAACGCTCCCCGATCGACTTTTTTTAAGAACCTTCAACGATATAGAGAGGGTTGACAAAGGTAAATAGATCCCTTCTGTTTTTCCCATAGTTTTTTATATGAAAAGAATAATCAATAAATACCAACAAATTTAATGAACTAATATATTTAAAATGGCGTGACTTTCCCCTTTTGCATTATGATACGTAAAACTTGCGTACACCCTGTCATTCCATTGATGAGCTTTGCCATTTGTTCTCTTGAGGACAATCATCGTGGTGTCTATTTACTTTTTTCAATTCTCCCTTCTTATATATGTACACACAGTATACACGAGGTTTGTCCAACATACGGCCCATGGCCAGATTCCGGCCCGCCAAAGATTTGTATCAGGCCCGGCTGGCAAATACTGAAAATTCATTATTTAATGTCATATTTTATTTCAATAAAATTGAATTTTAAAATAAAATTTTTATCTAACATTTGCTCACTGGCCCTCGATGTGGGTCATTAATTGAAATATAGCTTCTCATGAAAAAAAGGTTGGACACCCCTGGTGTATATACAGTATAGGATAAGATGCTCGATCACAGACGATTTTTATCGATAGACTTCCTTCCTTCTTGACAGGTAGATTAAATTCTCAACTATTATCTATTTCAAGTATCCATTGAAAACTCTTACCACGAACAGAAGGAATAAGTACTTCTGGTGAATGGATTTAATTGAATTGAAATTTACGTGAAAAAATATTCCGTATTTTAAGATTCCTTGCGAGGATTTTCTTTTATTCAAATCCTAACTTAAGAAAAAAAAAAACAATTAAAAATGTCTTTCAGCTTCGTAAGAAAATCGTCTTTCATCTTCTCTCTCTCTCTCTCTCTCTCTCTCTCTCTCTCTCTCTTTCTCTCTCTCTCTCTCTCATTTCTAAATGAAATAGAAATCTTTTTCCATTTGTTTTATCAGATTCGGGTTGCTAATTTCATCCTTTTCTTTTTTTTTAAAGTTTTTAAAAGAAATTAATTTTTAATTAAAATATATCATTCACGTTCTCCTTCATTTCCTTTTTAAAAATGCGATTGATCAGTTCATTTTTTCTGAAACAATAATTGTTATAATGAAATGATTGTATATTAACCGAGATACCCTAATGAAAACTAATTTTTCCATTAATGTCAAGTTTTTGGTAAGAAAATAAATGATGTAACTTTAAAATACCTAAAATGATGCAACTTTAAGCGTTTTCTCAGAACCAGCTTATATTCATCGTTCATACATTTATCTCCCTCCTTTATTTCGTATTATGTATTCTTATTCTATTCTTCATTTCCATTCCTCATTACTCCTCCTTCGTATACCCATTCGTCTTACCCATTCCCTATAACTATCACTCATGTGCATCCACCCTTGCATGATGCTCATCTCAAATATAATTAGCCTTTTCACGTACTCATTCAAGAAAATCAGGGAGGATCACACGCTATTCCTCTTCAGCATCGTTGATCACATACTATTCCCCTTCAGCATCGTTGATTACACGCTATTCCTCTTCAGCATCGTTGATCACACGCTATTCCTCTTCAGCATCGTTGATCACACTCTATTCCCCTTCAGCATCGTTGATCGCATACTATTCCCCTTCAGCATCGTTGATCACACGCTATTCCTCTTCAGCATCGTTGATCACACGCTATTCCTCTTCAGCATCGTTGATCACACGCTATTCCTCTTCAGCATCGTTGATCACATACTATTCCCCTTCAGCATCGTTGATCACACGCTATTCCTCTTCAGCATCGTTGATCACATACTATTCCGCTTCAGCATCGTTAATCACACGCTATTCCTCTTCAGCATCGTTGATCACACGCTATTCCTCTTCAGCATTGTTGATCACATACTATTCCCCTTCAGCAACGTTGATCACACTCTATTCCCCTTCAGCATCGTTGATCGCATACTATTCCCCTTCAGCATCGTTGATCACACGCTATTCCTCTTAAGCATCGTTGATCACATACTATTCCCCTTCAGCATCGTTGATCACACTCTATTCCCCTTCAGCATCGTTGATCGCATACTATTCCCCTTCAGCATCGTTGATCACACGCTATTCCTCTTCAGCATCGTTGATCACACACTATTCCCCTTCAGCATCGTTCTTCACATCGAAGCATCGTCCAGCTCAGTTTTAATATAGATTAAAAAATAAATTCAAATCATTATTTTTATTTGTTCCATTCAAATTTATTTAATTTCGATCGTCGATTCGTGAAAACAGACGATGAAGAATTGATCCTTCGAGCGCAGCAACGCTTCGAAACGGACACTCGGCGCCTTTAATCATTAACGTCAAAACATCATTAATACATAAAACGTAGAAAGGAAATGAGTTTAAACTCGAATTTTGTGATGACTTTTTAAACTTTTTTCCATTAAATTTTTTAATCGAACGTTATTTACTTTCCTCATTTTGGAATTTCTCTTTATTTGAATTTTTACCTCATCACGTTTACGAATAAATGAGACACGCCATAATTATTCCCATTAACGAGTAATTAAAAGGCGGGAATATAATTACACTGCTCCACTTTAACGAATATTTACAAAACATGACAGCTGAATAATAATACGGTGTGTGTGTGTGTGTGTGTGTGTGTGTGTGTGTGTGGTATATATATATATATATATATATATATATATATATGCGCCTCGGTAGTGGTTAGCGTCGCTGACTATGAATCCATCGGCCCGGGATCTGAGAACCGATGTCGGCAGGCGGCGTGCAGCGAAACTCAGCTGTTCATCCTTCCACACAATAAAGAAAGTGGTTGGTAGATAAATAGGTACCCTGGGTAGCCCAGTGGTTAAGACGCTAGGCTGTTGGTAGGGCGTGGTTCGGATTCTACGTTAAACTGTAGGTCTAAGGTGGAGTGAAAAGCTTGACCTTCGTCAGAATGAACAATTCGGGCGGAAGCAAACCAAACCAAAGGTATAGATGAAAATTATTTCACGAAAGTAACACGTGAATAATATTTATGATGAAAATAACCACAAAGGAAAAAGAATTTCGTGTTTTCTTATATATATATATATATATATATATATATATATATATATATATATATATATATATATATGTGTGTGTGTGTGTGTGTGTGTGTGTGTGTGTGTGTGTGTGTGTAAAAGATAGAGAGAGAGAGAGAGAGAGAGAGAGAGAGAAAGAGTATATATATATATATATATAGAATGAATTTCACAATTAAACACGTGAAATGAGTGAATGATGTAAACCCACAAGGAAAACGAAAAATGATTCCAAGGCTTTTCGTGTATTCAGAAGTACACCTCGTCATGGAATGATATATATCATGGTCATTCCCTGACGAGGTGTACTTCTGAATACACGAAAGGCCTTGGAATCATTTTTCTTTTTCCTTGTGGATTTAGATCATATATATACAGTATATGTATATATATATATATATATATATATATATATATATATATAGGTATATATATATATATATATTGGGTCTTACATGATGTCTTCGTCTTCGAACGACAGCTCAGGATCGACCCGCGGTCGACATCTCTGCAGCATCCCGCCTCTTCCGCGGGATTTGGCGGAGGAGAGAGTTCGTTTCCTCTCTTCTGCCGTCGTAGCCAACTACGCATGGCTGCTCAGGGACTTTCCAAAAGAACCGGTCCAGATGGTTCTTGAAATTATTCAGGTTAGTGTGCTGCAGGTTCCTCAGTTCTTTCGGCACTATGTTAAAGACTTTTGAGCCACGTATTTTGGAGCTATTCTCCATCTTCATCTTCATGGTCTCCCCGTCCCACCGCAGTTGGGACATCACATATCTACTGCTCTTATTCAACTGTGTTTCTATTTCATTTCTATAATTTGGAACATATCCCTCGAGTATTTTCCATAATTCTATTATTCTTTATTGGTCACGTCTTCTTTCCTAAGAGTACATTTTCAGGGTTTGTAATCGTTACCAGTAGCAGTCTTCAGCTTTCATTTCCCCTATCTTAGACATAAAAGTCCTTTGTATGGCCTCTGTGTGCAATGTCTAGTTTTGTTTTGTAGAGGCTTGTAAGTACTGAGCAACACTCAGTTATGAGCAAGAACTAAACCCTTCTATAATATTAGCATGACGTTTGCTTTACTGCTGTGGAAGCTCCTCCAGATGATTCCCATTATTTTTCGAGCTGTTGTAATTTTAATGTTGTAGTGTTCTCCGAATTCTGCATCCGATAACATTATTACTCCAATATCATTGATTTGTGAGTTTGGTATTATCTATTTGGTTTGTAGTGTTTTTTATCCTTTATTATTTAGTAGCTCCTTTTTGTTACCACATCTTATGAGTTGGATTTTTTCTTCGTTGAACTTCATAGAGTTGTCTTTCGAACACCTGACTCCTCCATTTGATAATTCTTTGCATATTTTTGTATTATCCGCGAAACACGATACGACACTGTCATTAAAGTCTGCATCAATGTCTGTAATCACTATGATAAACAGCACTGGAGCTAATACCGTACCTTGTGGAACAGAGCTGACAACTACTGATATTTCAGAGTTAACTCCATTTACTGCCATTCTTTGTGTTCTTTGAGTTAGAAAATTAACTTTCCAGAAATTCCTGTATTCTTAAGTCTGTCTATTATCCCCAATCTACTCTCATTAATTCTACATTTTTACACTTGCCCAATCTACGTTCATTGAATTCATATCTAATCCTTTAAATATGCCTTCCATCCCTCTAAGACAGTGGTTCTTAACCTTTTTACTACCATGCCCCCTCTAGGAATTGGTCCTTCCCTCCACGCCCCCCTTCAATCAAAATAACATTCTCAATAACTTCTCAATATTAGCCCATGCTCTCGTTAAGAGAATAACAAATACAATTAGAGAAATTCCTGTTTCTAGGGGGGCGCGCCCCCCAGGTTAAGAACCACTGCTCTAAGATGTATTTTTGGGCTTCTGGTTATTTTATTTTATGCAGGAAGGAGGGGCCAAGGGTGAATCCTTGCAAAAACGTTCATTTGCTTATGTTCAGAAGAATAAGGTTTCAAACCAGAACCCTCTGACTCGGAGACGGGGCGGGGCGTTGACCATTTGACTACGAAAGTATAAAAGTTCACAAAAACCTGACATGTCATTACCCTTGGAAGCACAAAACGCCTTTGTGTATAGAGGTGTTTTACCTTGCTAACCCCCTGCACTCGATCCAATGAACAACATTTAATTCAAATCTACCTGTTAAACACCAGAGTGCCATTAGATGGAAATATAAACGCATAACCGCCTATTTTTGCATATGTAAGGGTTATCTCCTACCCGAATTCGAACGCGGGCCCTCTGATTCGGAGGAGCAGGCGTTGAATATTAGGCTACGACAGGACAAAAATGAACCTGTCGTAGCCTAATGGTCAATACCAGCGTCTTTGTATCAGAAGGCCTGGGTTCAAATCCTGTTGGGGGATAAATTTTTCATATGTAAAAATACACGGTTATATATATATATATATATATATATATATATATATATATATATATATATATATATATGTGTGTGTGTGTGTGTGTGTGTACAAAGTGTTCCCAACAATATTTACACACGTTATCCGCAGATACTACACATATAATATTGGTATTGTTGGTGCTTATTGTATTCCAAGAAAGCAAGAAACGTAACTTCCAATATAAATTAAAGCAGCTGTTCAAAATGTTCTCCATTTTCATCCAAGCACGCGTAACAGTGAGAAACAACGAGTCACATGTACACATGTATCAGGGAAAATTGTAGCGCAGGTGTCAACAATGTTCTTCAATTCACCCCAGATATGACAATCGAAGGGTGTAAATTGTTTGAATTATTAACAATTACTTTCTAATCAGTCGAGTTCAAGTTTACTTTCTAATCAGTCATGTTCAAATTTACTTTCTAATTAGTCATGTTCAAATTTACTTTCTAATTAGTCATGTTCAAATTTACTTTCTAATCAGTCATGTTCAAATTTACTTTCTAATCAATCATGTTCAAATTTACCAGATAAAATTTGACTAATTTCCTGAAATTTGATTTTTATATTAGAATCTTTTGTTTAACTCTTTAACTTAACTACAGTATATTCATTTATGTAAATTATACAGACAGGGTGTTCCAAAAGAAACGCAACTCGAAACAGAAAGAAAAGGATTAGGTGACAATGAACTATACATTTTTCAATGGGTTGCGTTTCTTTTTGGACTCCCTGTATATAAATAAATATCTAAAAATCTTTTATCTTTATCTTTATCCCTGAGGTATATCTATTATGCAACATAAAGAGTATTCTTTTCGCTGGCCAATGTCTGTAGCTCATTGAGTAACACCGTTTCACCGTAAGCGAAGTGAAGACACTGATCTTAGGGAGTTACAGTAATTGGTCGCACTTAGTAGGCCTGAGCGCAGTGCCTAGTTTCTGGCCCTCTGGCCCTCCCGGCTGCTTATATATCATTCTTCTCGCTACGTCACACGGAGTCGTGTGTGTGTTTGAGAAACTGAGTATTTACAATTTTTCACTAAATAATTTTTTGTAAAATAAAATATTTTAAGTAAAATGTTTAAAATTTACATTTAAAAACGTTATATTTGGAAAACAAAAATTAAAAATGCCCCTTTTTGAAACTAAGCAAACAAGTAAGCCCAGTAAAGTCTAAAGCTTTAAGACCAAATTAAATAAAATAAATAGCCCAGCTTCACAATTATTTATGTCATTGTAAATTGTAAAACCAATTAATTTATTTTTTATTATTAATAAAGATTATTCAACTCAAAATTCATCTCAAGTAAACAAAATTTCGAATTTTTTTTATTCTTTTATGAGAAGAGAAGAGGGTATTACACTATGAGGGTATGAGGGTATCATAATAATATTAATCATTACACTATGAGGGTATGAGGATGCCATAATAATATTAATCATTACACTATGAGGGTATGAGGATATCATAATAATATTAATCAATCAGGAGGATCAGAAGCTAGTACAGGGCTCAGGACACCTAATGCTTTCCACTGTTCTAATTCTTGTATTATTATTATTACCAACATCATTGGGATTCAAACCCCGACTTTACAGTCTTCACTCGTACGAAAACAGAGTTACCCTCTGAGTTACAGACACTGCCAATATAAAGGTATATTTGAGGTGTTTCCAGCGTAAGTAATTTAGCAGGTAACACCTTTTCCTCACAACCGAAGTGAAAACACCGAAGTCAGGGGTTCGAATCTCGATAATGTTAGTAATAATAATACAGGAATTACAACAATGGTCCGCTTTAGTTGGCCTGAGCGCTGTGCCAGTTTCTTGTTCTTCTCACTGATAATTATTAGTGTTACATTGACTATATAATTTTATCTTAAAGGAAAATTGAAAGTTTTGGAAAAGGACAAATGTGAAGGAGATACTGCGTTTGGGACAGTATTCCCTAACACAGTATTCCCAAACACAGTATTCCCTAACACAGTATTCCCAAACACAGTATTCCCTAACACAGTGTTGCCAAGTACAGTATTCCCTAACACAGTATTCCCTAACACAGTATTCCCTAAAGAAATTAATGATGTTTTCTACATAGAGAAAACTGTGTTGTTGATCTAAAGTCTAAACAAACTTAAATAGGCTGAAATTCATTTTTGTTTTACTTTCGAACACTCAAATTTTTATTCCATGTTACAAAATGAATTTTGTTGTTAATTATAATTTGTTGCAGTAAACAGATATTTAGCTGAACCTTCGTGTATTTGGTTCAAGCAATCATTCGTTTGAATTAAACAAAATACGCTTATTTTCGAATTTAAAAATATCTAATTTATTTTTCTTGTTAAATTTTTTAATCACATTCTTTTTATTAAATTTTAACTTCATTATTATACATTCATTTATACACATTTTATATATACAGAAATAAATATGAATATGAATTAATTTTTTTTCTTACCCTAATCGGATTCGAACCGATTTTCCTGAGACTCTTCACAAAACGTCCAAAATCTTCTATTCACTGCGTCATCCTAAGTTACAGACGTTGGAAACAAAATGAGTATCTATTGTTTGGTCCAACGTTAGAATCTTATTAAGTAATTTTTATTTTTATTTTTTTAAGTAAAATCTCTTATATTTACATTGGAAAATTTAAAAACAAAATCACTTTTTTAAACTGAAACAATTAATATTAACCCATTATGGACAGGTGCATATATATATATATATATATATATATATATATATATATATATATATATAATTTATTTATTTATATTTATATATATATATATATATATATATATATATAATATATATATATATATATATATTCACTTTGCGAGTAACCCGTTGCCCACGTTGGGCCTTCCATCATGAAGAAGAAAAATTATAGTATTTGTCATTTACTATTACTTACTCGAACTATTGTGGATTTAATTTTCCCAGAAGAATTCCTTGTTCCATGCTGAACCATGTGTGTGTGTGTGTGTGTGTGTATACATCGGTTGTCGCTCAGAAATATAATTTATAAAGGTTCACTTAGAATTCGTAATAAATTTGTACACTCATAAAATAAAGCCAAAAATTGAATTCTAAATAACGTACTTATGTTTTAACCCTTGCTTTGTTCGATCCAAGAGGTGAACTAAAGGTTTTTTGTTGTTTTAAAATATATAATTTTCTTTGTATATTTATTTTAATCAGTTAAAATAAAAGTGTTCAATAAGAAAATTAGCAATAAAATCAATGAAAATGGGAAAATTCTCTCTGGATCAATCAAATTGAGACTGTAAAGTTTAATCAGTTGAATTGATCAGTCAGGAGGGCCAGAATATGGCACAGCGCTCAGGTTAACGAGTGCGACTCGTTGCCCTAACTCCTGTCGTAACAGTGTTATCGACGGGTTACTATGAAAAAGCAACGAAAAATACAAATTTATACCTTATGATCAAGGATTTACTTAATTACTTACTCTGAAATGAAGCAAATAATTAAAATTTGAATGACTTATTCTAATCCTCTTAAGAAAGGACATTTTGCTCTTAAATAATACTTTATACTCTAGTAATAGAAAATGTTAAAAGGGGGTTAGGGAGAAGTTCTTACGGGAGTGGGAAATGCAACATTGCAATGTCGCAAAGGAGTAGGGAAGGTGGGAAGAAGGGAAATCATGCCAGGAGATGAGTTTGCGAGTGCAATTACCGGCTTCCAATCTTCGAATGAGCCAATACCATCAGGGTTTTGTAGCCCCGGCAAAAAAAAAATGGTCAAATCACAAACTGAGCGTCCATAACGCGTCTCAACATTTCTGTTTTCATTTTTAGTTTAAGAACGGAAGAGACGGAAACTCGCATCTTTTGTTCTTTCTTAATACTTCAATTTAATCTAGTTTTTCCTCTTCAAATCCCAAAGGCTTAAAATATAGTCAGAAAGTTTAAAATGAGAATATTAATGCTTAATAACTGTAGTGAAATTGATTATGGTACTTGGGAACGGTAAAAATGACTCTAAGATCTTTTATGACCCCTTTTTTCCATTTTCGTAAGTTAAAATATAAAAATTTTATGAGCTTCTTTATTCATACAAACAATTTACAATATATATATATATATATGTGTGTGTGTGTGTACACACGGCGACCCTATTCTTAAAATTCAGTCTAGCTGCTATGAAACTTTAAGAGCCATTGTAACTCTCTCTCTCTCTCTCTCTCTCTCTCTCTCTCTCTCTCTCTGTGGGTGTGGGTGCGGGTGTGGGTGTTATTCGTCTTTTTCTTTCTCGCTTTATGGAAGGTGAGAAAAAAAAAATTCTTTTCCTGTAAATACTCCATCAAAATATTCCATCAAAACTCCATCAAAACAGCATTTCTTCATAAATATGTATATAAACTTAGTTTGAACTACATTATGTATAAAACTTGTGTATATATATATATATATATATATATATATAATATATATATATATATATATATATATATATATATATATATATATATATATATATATATAATATATATATATGAAAATTTTATTTCACGAAAGTAACACGTGAAAAATATTTATGATGAATAAAACCACGAAGGAAAGGAAACACAAAATGGTGCTCAAGCGCTTTCGTCTAATGACATCCTCAGTATTCCTGAGGATGTCATTAGACGAAAGCGCTTGAGCACCATTTTGTGTTTCCTTTCCTTCGTGGTTTTATTCATCATATATATATATATATATATATATATATATATATATATATATATATATATATATATATACACACACACTGTAGATTGATTTTAGACAGAAATTGAAGTAAAATGAGCAGCACAGGGGACGTTTCGTTCCTGCGCCACCAACCTACAACGCAATTACCATCCACTAGACTGACTAGAGTGACTAGACTATCCAGGAAGCGAAAAACATTTCTCTTCAAGCATAGCTTTTGAGCGCATATATATATATATATGAAAATGGAAATGAAAATGAAAATGAAAAGGTTTATTGGCAGACTATAGTCCATATGACAAATATTATTAATACAATGACAGTTCATACACTAAGGATAAAAATATATACAATTGATTAGAAATAATACTGCACTGTCGAAGTTAAGTGGAGCTACAGACAGACGTTTTCGTACCAAGAAGTCCATAGCTTAGAGGATAAATGGCAGGACTCATGGATAGCTTGGATGATCGGGTTGGTTGATTTTTTAATTCTTTGCATTAGACCAGTGGTTCTTAACCTTTTTACTACCATGCCCCCTCTAGGAATTGGTCCTTCCCTCCACGCCCCCCTTCAATCAAAATAACATTCTCAATAACTTCTCAATATTAGCCCATGCTCTCGTTAAGAGAATAACAATTAGAGAAATTCCTGTTTCTAGGGGGGCGCGCCCCCCAGGTTAAGAACCACTGCATTAGACTGTGTTGAGCACGTCTTGTTACCTCCGGGATGCTCGGAACATTGCGGGTTGCAAACATTTGCGAAGCTGAGCATCTTGGGGGTAATTTATGTAAGAGTCTAAACGACCTGTTGTACAGCAAATTTAGGGTTCTGCCAGAACCTTTTTTATAATTCACCCAGAGTTGCTGACCGTATATATTACTGCAGAAAGTACGAAAGAGTGTGTCTTTAGTTTCACTTGTACAGAACAAAAGTTCCTTATGGTCATATTCGCTTTAGCACACAGGCTTCGAGATTGTTTTCTTATATCCGAGTCATCACTCAAGGAGCTGGTAATAGTTTGACCCAAATACTTAAACTCTTGTACTTCCTCAATTACTTCACCATATATATATATATATATATATATATATATATATATATATATATATATATATATATATATATATATATATATATATATCAGAAATGCTCCAGTCACCCAACAGAAATATTACAGAAAACTACAATTTCACGGAAACTGAAGTAAAACGTACCCTGCAGAGGAGGTTTCTAGTTTTCTATATACAAGGTGTCCCTAAAGTCACGCATCATAGGAACATAAGCAATGTCTCTTTGTGATAAAAACCCACTCTAATAGTCAGAGTTTATTTCCACAACAGTTTCGATGCCCACTGGCATCCTCTTCGGGTGGATACAGAAAAAGTTTTTCTGTATCCACCCGAAGAGGATGCCAGTGGGCATCGAAACTGTTGTGGAAATAAACTCTGTCTATTAGAGTGGGTTTTTATTATCATATTTTGACCTTCACGTAGAAAAAAGTGAAGTTTTTTGCATTAATGTCTATTTATTTATGTCTCCATTAGGCCAAATATGATGAGGAACATTCAAAGAAACCTGCTATTTCGTTTACAAACATGTTTTGAGATTGGTGGGAATCATTTTGAACAAATAAACAAAACAAAATAAATAAACAACATAAATGTATTTTCCTATGATGCGTGACTTTATGGACACCCTGTAGTTACTGTGGCTACTGGCTCGTTTTCTGTAATAGTTTTCTATGTAGTTTTTTTATGTAGTTTTCTATAATACCATTTACTGAAGGGCTAAAAGTGCATTTCTGAAAAGAGAATAAAAATATATATGATAAAACAAGACGCGCTCAAAAGCTACACTTGAATGGAAATATTTTGGTTTGCTGGATGGTCTACTCACTCTACTGGATAGTGTACTCGGGAAGTGAGTCTGCGACGCAGGGATCAAATCTCCACTGTGCTGCTCTCTCTCTCTCTCTCTCTCTCTCTCTCTATATATATATATATAATATATATATATATATATATTATATATATATATATATATATATATATATAATCATCTGGAGGAGCTTCCGCAGCAGAAAAGCAAACATAATGCTCAAATTATGGAAGAGTCTAGTCCTACCAATAACAGAGTATTGCTCAGTACTCAAAAGCCCATACAGAAAACGAGACATTGCGAACATTGAAGCTATACAAAGGACTTTTACGTCTAAGATAGAAGAAACGGAAGGTGAAGACTACTGGTCTCGACTACAATCCCTGAAACTCTACTCTCTCGAAAGAAGGCGAGAGCGGTACAGAATAATATACATATGGAAAATACTTGAGGGCTTTGTCCCTAACCTTAGAAATGAAATAAAAACAAACTGGAATGAGAGAAGAGGCAGATTTTGTACAGTCCCAGCTGCTGTGGGACAGGGGACCATGAAAACGAGGATGGAAAATACCTTCAGAATACGAGGCCCAAAGCTTTTCAATGCCGTACAGAGAGAAGGAAGGAATCTCCAGCACACCGACCGGAATAACTTCAAGAACCAGATGGACAGATTCCTGTGCAAAGTCCCTAACCACAATGACCAGCCATGCGTGGTTGGCTACGAGGGCAGGAAGAGATCAGACAGCAATTCCCTCCTTCACCAAATCCTGCAAAATGAGGCGGGATGCTGGCTGCTGAAAGGGGTCGACCGCAGGTCGATCCTGAACCGTCGTTCGAGCTCACACAAAGTAAGTAAAATTATATGGAACATATACTTCAGGTCACTGTAACCCCTTACTACTCAACGAGACTGTGCCGGCTATACCAATACAGCACTGAATATACTGTAGCTTTGACACCGTGGTAAAAGGATAAAATTCGTTATCTCTCTCTCTCTCTCTCTCTCTCTCTCTCTCTCTCTTATATATATATTATATATATATATATATTGTGTGTGTGGTGGTGTGTGTGTGTGTGTGTGTGTGTGTGTGTCTTGATCAATTAATGAGACATCAGATGGTTTTCATTTTAATTGTACAATAATAGCTTCTCATGAATTACCTGCACAGTTGTAATAGATATTGGATATCCATATATAATAAGACGTTAACAACGAGGATATAACTAATAATGTTGACCATTTTACAGACAGTACCGCGAGGACCACAACGTATGTTATCATGTCGGTACTAAAACGTTTTAAATTCTAGATCGGAAGAACTGCTTGGCTAGGAACAGGGACTTATTAGAGCGATTAAGGGAGAAAACTAATAAGATTGTTTTAACAGGATACTTCCTCGAATTATCCAACGAAGCGATTTCTACAGGCAAGGCGACCTATATTAACAATAACCTAAGTCTCCTTTGCCCAACAGGAAGGAGTGCATTTTGCTAATTTTTGGAACAGTTTCTACGGCAGGAGGGACTTGTTCCTCGAAGATGGACTTCATCTTAATGAAGTTGGAGCTGCGCGTTTAGGAAGACTATTTCATATACTGTCTCTTCTTTTCAGGCTGCCGTAAGCCGAACGGTCCCAGCGTAAATTCCACAAATTTCCCCCGCCGCTCGCGAAGGTGTCGCAATTACAAACAATTTGAAGGTTCTATCCTTAAATGCTCGTAGCCTACGAAATAAAATAAACGAATTTTTTTCTTTAATTGCTTGTAAAGGACTTGATTTAATTGCGATAAATGAATCGTGGCTTAGCACTGAAACACGTGACTTTGTAGGGGAGTATCAAATTAAAGGTTATAGACTTTTTGTTAAAAACAGAATAGGTAGGCGAGGAGGCGGTGTTATGTTGTATATCAAAGATAATATTGCGAACGTTATAGAAGTAAAGCACTCAATTCCAGAACCGATAGATTCGACTATAGCAGAACTTAAATTCAACGATTTCAAACTTCTTGTTGCGGTTATATATAGGCCCCCAAATCAAACAGCTGCTACGGACGAAGCGTTATATCGTGAACTAAAGAGAATAATCGGTAGTGAGCAGGCTTTAGTTATGGGTGACTTTAATTGCGCCAACGTGAATTACGATACAATGCAGGGAGACGCGGAAGATAATCGTTTAGTTAATTTTCTCGAGGATAGCTTTCTTATTCAAAAGGTTGGGGAACCTACGAGGTTGGACAGTATTTTAGATTTAGTAATAACTACGGATGATAGGCTAATTACTGATCTTCAAGTAATAGAACCGTTGAGCAATAGCGATCACAATATGGTAGAGTTTGTCCTCTCAGTAAGTCACTCGAAACCAACTAACTCGACTAAAATTCCTAGCTTCCAGCACGCAGACTTTAGTAAATTTCGAAATAAATTTTCACACGTCAATTGGGAAAACGTAATGGGGAACTCCAACGCAAAACTAATGTGGGAATCGTTCGTAAAGGTATTTAGGACTATAAATGA
>JAJOZX010005306.1:250000-336560 GCA_023014485.1 Bathynomus jamesi
GGTTAGGTTAAGTCGTGATATTTTCGTTAGTTAGCCTTATAAGGCTAACTAAAGAAGGCTGGGGGCCCTGATCTTCAGGTGATCCAATTAAACTGTATTTCACACATTTATTTCAGTTCTAACAATTCTTAATATCAGCAGATACTGGGAAGGCCATTGTGGTCCTAGTTCTCTATCCCTGGTCCTTTCCAACCTCTGTATGAATAACTTTTGATAAATCTTAAAGAAAAGAAATCAGATTTTATATAAAATATAAGTTAAATCTACTGTTAACAGAATAACATATAATGTCATCTGTACGTCCTTTAAAGTTAATAGTAATAAATGTTTGATACATGCTAAACCACGTAAACAGTGTCCAAAGATTTATAAAGCAGAATCAGTTAATCTCAAAGACGTGTACTACTATATATATATATATATAATATATATATATATAATATATATATATATATATATATATATATATATATATATATATAGATATATATATATATTATATATATATATATATATATATATATATTAACCAAACTACCCTAGCAAGAAATGGGACATTTAGGAAATGTCATAAGTGTTTACGAAACATCTATAAAACGTTTACTAAATGTCCTATTCTTGCTGGGACAGTACATTTAAAGCAGCTATAGAGGACAAATGTCCTTTCAAACAAGTTTTTTACATTCTTTCTGGAACAAAAACTGGAACGAATTTTAGAAAGTAAGAAAGAAAATTAACTGATTCTTTTGTCATTAATAATTCATACAATTATAATCAGAGAATTTTAGAATTTCGACAATTCTTAATATTTAAAAAAAAGAAATTCCCACGTTAAATAAACCCCTGAAACCCCTGAAACCCCTGAAACCCCTGAAACCCCTGTGCTATGATTAAATAATTACTTCGGAAAACTTACATAGTCTGCCCCTGCCCCTTCCTCCTAGCCCCATAAAATAAAAAAAATAATTAATTTGAAAAAAAGGCGAGTTGTTGAAATATTTTCACCAATATAAAATGACATTTTTCATCATAATCAGTGTATAAACTTCATCATTCAGTGATTTCATTCATTTGGTAAAAATTACAGATTAAAAAGAACTAATTAGAATAGGCCATCAACTTTAAACCTAGTCAGTTGGTAATAACCTCTTAGGAGGGGCCAGAAACCGGTAGAACGCTCAGGCCAACTAATTTGGCCCATTGTTCTAACTCGTATAATAACTTCTATTAATAATAATAATAATAATAATAATAATAATTAATAAAATATTAACCATGTTTGACGTATTTAGTGAGGATATTTCCATAATAAATAATAGCTTAGCTGAATTACACTTCTACCTTCTCAATTACTGTATACCAGTCCAAAAAGTCAAAAATACCCATTTGATAAAATATGAAATAGTTAACAATGATTATTAACACTATGATTTACTGGTCTCCTCCCATTCAATGTCATACCCATTTCATTTCAGTGCCCAATAGTGAGAAATCCCTCGAGTGAGACTCAAAGAAAGCAATACTCAAGTCGATCCATTATCATTCATGGCCACTGTAGGAGGACTTCCCCCTTGAAGTTACTCGTACATATATCACAGGAAAATAAAATCTTTGACTCATAATTGCGCCAGGGTCCTATCACCCTTTTTCCAAATCAGGGAAGATTTTTCCCTAAATAGGGATTTTTATTTCGATCTTTCTCACACGAGGACCGCAGATGAAAATGGGAATGACATTAAGTGAGAAGTAATTGATCGATTTATAGATGGAGTAATGAAATCACACTGATATTAACAATTATGTCACATGAGAAATAATTTTCCAGTTTACATATTTAGCGAATTATTTCAGGTATTTAACCTACATCAAGTAGCAATTACTGTTCGCTACAAAACATATATTGCAGCATTAACACTATCTTGTGTGTGTGTGTGTGTGTGTGTGTGTGTGTGTGTGTGTGTATAACAATAATAATAATAATAAATTGCTACTAATTCTTAGCTTAATTAATACAGTTTTAGACCATAACCTAATCGTAACCCTTTACTGCCACGTGGCTCTTTACTGATTTTGTTAACGTCTCAGAAAAGACCTCCGGGCACTGAAGGGTGCCAGGAAAGTACTCCGAGGGGGCGGATGTTAGGCAGGAGACAGAGAATGCTGGAACTCCCTTTTTTCCAGTCACTGTCCTCCTTAGCTGATCTTTTTCCGTGTCTCATCTATCCTGTGAACAGTCGAGCATGCTCTCAAACACACAGTTCTCCCTCTATTTCTCACTACAAATACATGCATTTTACACACTATACAATCTTTTCAAAATTAATTAAAAAAAAAGGGGGGGGGCATTATATCAAGAGCATCGGAGACCTTCATTTCGACTCTTCCTCCATTCATGTAGCACGGTCGGCATTTTTGCGAACCTTCGCCCTTGGCCCCTCCTTCCTATATTAAAAAAAAAGTTAAGATCGAGTAATTTTTTGAATTTGAATGTGCTACAATCACGTCTATATTTTACCCAACGTTACCCAGTTAAACGTTCATACGTTAACCAATTTTACGATTAAGAAACGTCATTTATCACTTTCAAATGTAGCTATTATTATTATCATTATTATTATTATTATTTTTATTATTATTATTAATGACGAAATAAATAAAAGTAAATAAAAAAATTAAAATAATTGCTGGTTTCCGCAGTCATCCCCAAAATAATATTATGCCTTGGTGCCAGAATAGAAAGCTTAACGCGTTGTTTTTTTGGGGGGGGGAATAAATATGCCGTAATTTAAAAGAAAATTATGGTACTCGTGAAAACATGTTCGCCAAACTGAACATGTTCACGTATAATATACAAATGAGAAATTCATGTCTTTCAGAAAAACATGTTCGCCGCAAACAGGAGGGAGTTTTATGTTTAAATAATATGTTTAAATAATATATGTTCACTAAAGATCACCGAAATTTTTTTTTTCAAGGTGAAACTGTGTTGCTAATATCACGAAAGCGCTCGGTCGATATTGTTTTTCGTTTTCCTTGGTGGTTTGTAGTGCATATACTCGCATTATTTCAAGGGCTTTAGTGAATGTGTGTATATATATACAGGGCGTCCCAAAAAAGTGTATACACACTTTAACAGCTGATAGCTCAATTGATGTTTCTTTCTTTCCAAGTTAAACCCATTAGAATTAATAATGGCAGTCAGACTAAGCTTTGAACAAAGGAAATTCATTCTAAAATGCTACTGGAAGTGTGAAAACGCAGTTGAAGTGCAAAGACAGTTTAGGAGGGAGTTTCAAAACAGATCCACCAACGCGACTTACCATCATCGAATTAGAGATAAGTTTGAAGCCGATGGAACTGTTCAGAATGTCCACAAGAAGCGTTCCGGAAGACCACGGACATCGACAAGCCCCACAACGCAAGAAAGAGTACTGGAAACGTATCACCAAAGTCCAAGAAAATCTGTGCGGCAAGCGAGTCGTGAGGTAGGAATTTCAGAATCGTCTGTCCAACGCATTTTGAAGCGCTGTCAATGGAAAAGTTACATTCCAAGATTAGTCCATGCTATTAATGAAGATGATCCGGACCGAAGAGTGGAGTATTGCGAGTGGTACTTGGCACGATGTGGATGTGGATTGGACGAAGGGGTTTCGTAGAATACCCTCCGCGTTCACCAGACCTCACACCACTAGATTTTTTTTATGGGGATACTTAAAAGACAAAGTCTACGCTATAAAACCTGCAACAGTCGCTGAATTGAGAGCAGCCATTGAACGAGAATGCACACAAATACCAAACGAAATGTTTCGTGATGTTTGCGATTCCATTGCTTCGCGTTATCAGCAGTGCCTGGACCAGAACGGACGTCAGTTGAAAACAGGCGTTGACAAAACAATTAAATAATGTCTGTAGATTCTATTACATTTTGAAAATGAAATGTATTTTAATAAACACTGCCTTTATAATTATTTAAAGTGTGTATACATTTTTTTGGGACGCCCTGTATATATATATATATATATGAAAAGAAGGATCAACACAACGGCAAACATTTTCATTTATTTGTACATCAGACGTTTCGACAAATCTTTTGTCATCATCAGTGAGTTAAGTCTTAAAACCTTAAACAAAATTGAAAAGTGAAAGTTACACCAATACAATATTAAGACCATTAAAATTAAAACCTTAAAGCAAAATGAAAATTGCATCAATACAAAATTAAAAACATTTAAATTTCATCACTATAAAAACTAAAATTAAATTAAATTTCATCACTATAAAAACTAAAATTAAATTACCTCAATAGGTAAATACACAATGTTTACATCCACCTCCATACTTGGCAAAGTCTAAGAGAACACTAGGTGGTCAGAGGATTAGAAAGGGTATATCTGTGAAACACGGTTGGTTGTCAAAAGAGTCGTAATTTGTAGGATGAGCTATTATTATTAAGGGAGGGTTTGTTTCTATAGATGTACAAAGATTCTAAAATTCGGAGTTCTGTAAGGTTATTGGATCTAGTTAAAATTTCAAACTGAGTTTTGTGAAGGGGATGGTCGTTTTCATTACTGTGGTTTCTAATTGCGGATTGGGAGGGCTACTGAGGGGACGGTTGGTACGGACTGACAAGCCCAAATGTTGAGAAAGGCGCACCTCCAGTTGGAGTTGAGTGCTGCCAATATACGCAGCCTTACAGCTGTCGCAGTGTATTTGTAAACAACATTGGGGCATACAGTTTTGGGGAATTCATCTTTGAACTTTAAAAAATTTGATAATTTAAGTGGGTTGACGAAGGCGAATCTAAAATTTATTTGGGGATAACTAGACTTGAGTAGTTTGGACAATTCACCTCGAATACGCAATGATAAATAACCATAAAAAGGTAATTTAATATATCTGGTTTCTTTTTGTACTGTAGTTACGGGGAGTTTAGTATCAAAAGTGTTATTTAAAAATTTCTTTAATTGGTTATCGAATAGATGAGAAGGGTAGTAATTGTTAATAAAGTACTGTTTTAAAAATTTAAATTCTTCGTTTAACGAAAAGTAATCCGAACAAATACGGTAACTTCTTGTTAATAATGTTACTATAGCACTAATCTTATATTTATAAAACATACAACTTAAATAATTGGTTCCCAAGCCAGTAAAAGTTTGTTTCCGAATAGTGAAGTATGGAACTTATTATGGGCCCGTTTAACTAAAACATCCAGGAAAGGTAAACTATTATTTGTTTCGTTTTCACACGTGTACTTAATATTACTATGTTGTTTATTAAGATAATCAAGAAAAAGTTTACGTGTGAAGGATGGTTAAATATTAAGAAAGTGTCATCCACGTTCTTCTGTAATATATGGGTTTAAAACTACTAGGACAATTTTTCAACCAAATTTCTTCGTAATGGCAAAGAAATGCATTTGCTAGTGTTGGGCTTAACGGGGAACCCATAGCTACCCCATCAATTTGGCTGTAAAGGTTGCTATTAAATAAGAAAAGATTATCAAAACACACTATTTCGAGAAGGTTTTTAAATTGAGTCTGAGTGAGGCCATTAATAAGAGTATTATCAGTAGTGAATAACTTATTTAGTATGATATTTAATGTTTCTTTTAACGGGACATTAGTAAACAATGATGAGACATCAAAACTGGCCATAGTAAGAGAATCGGCATGATTGATCTCTTTTATCTCTTTAGCAAAATCAAACGAGTTGTTAATAGAATAATCATTAAAGGTGAGTTTTGAAAGCAAGGGAACGAAGAATTTGGCTAAGTTATACCAGCCTTTTTTAGTTAGCTTTATAAGGCTAACTAACGAAAATATAACGACGTAACCTAACCAATCGTCAAGGGCGTACAGTTGACCTAACGATTGGTTAGGTTAGGTCGTGATATTTTCGTTAGTTAGCCTTATAAGCTAACTAAAGAAGGATGGGGGTGGCTTTCTTTCATTGATCACCACATATATATATATATATATATATATATATATATATATTATATTATGAGATTTATATTCTGCCAATAAAGCTTATCATTATTATTATCATTATCATAACCTTGGGTTTCCTTCCGTTCGAATTGTTTATTCTGACTAAGGTCAAGCTTGATATATACTGTGTATATATACTCGCATATATATGTAAATATATAATGTTATAGTGTAATGTTATAATGTTTCAGACCAACAAAGACCCTAGGATCCACTCATGGCTTGTCTACCTAACTGTGTTCGTAATCGTGTATTGTGTATGTCCTCCGTGGTGGCGGAGGGGACCTACAATTTTACGTGGGTTCCGAACCACAAGAACATAAGAAATTTATGTAAAAACTGCCTGTACATTGGCAACGACCAATTTTTACGAAACTAAATAATTATCAATTTAAAACTAATTAATTATCGATTTAAAACTAAAGATAGAATCTCTGGATCCAGAGGATCAAGTCCTAATAGACTACTATCCACAAATATGTAACACTCTATATCTATTTATAACCGACATGCAAATATATCAGATCCAAAGGATCCAGTCAATTTCATTACGGTATCCATCAATACCAGTACCTTGCCAACCAAAAATAAGTCACGGTCCACATCGATTGCGGGCCCAGCGGCCCCACAATAAAGAGGGGCCCAAAAAATGCAGAAGAGAAAAATGTTCAGGAACTTTTTTTAGAAATTAAGTATTGTCAAAACTGCCATACAAAAGTAGTTACCTCCTCTATGTGACCTTGAAATTCATATTAAAGTTATTTCATGGTACAAGTATTACTGTGATGTCATTTTTTCTTCGCTGTAACGGTTTTTCTTTTGCTGCAACGGTTTTTCTTTGCCTGTAGCACACATGCTTTTGTTATGTAAATTTTGACTTTTTATTTAAATTGTGAAAAAGAATACAAAATTTTATACCAAAATTCCTGTTTTTTTTTGTTTTTTTGTAGGAGCAAAGAGCCCCCAAATTTGTTGTAGCCTTTGGGCCCTGTAGAGGTTAATCCGCTAGTATATATATATATATATATATATATATACTCTGTTGTGTGTGTGTGTGTGTGTGTTACGTTCCGAGAGACTCCCGCGATATCGTGGTCAGCGTTATCTATTGTTAAAGATCTTATTGTAAAACAGTTAGGTTCCGAAAACCCAAAATTATGGAATATTTATCTAAAAGATTATTATAACACTATTACCTAAACTAATAGAGTAATATTATAATGTAGGATATTGACCTAGTAAGTAATATTTAATCTGTTTTTATAATTGGCGTATATTTCTTGTGGCTGTATCTCATTTTGTGGCACTGTATCTTACGTTGTGGCACTGTATCTTATTTTGTGGTACTGTATCTTATTTACGTGTTTGTAGATTTGATGATTTTGTTTACTTTCTCTCGAATCGTATCAATTATTGTGGTTACAAAACAGATTTTGTTAAATGCCACTTTTTGTATGATTGAAAACTTGATAAATTTTTTATTTACGTTTCTTGATAAACCTCCGACCGATAAGCTTTGTTTAATTTGTTTTAAAGGCTTATTTTTAAAATTTTCATTTATTTTTCTGACTTTCATTTTTATACGATCATTTCCCGAGATTGCATACCCCCTCATTTAATGCTAAGAAACAACCGAAGTGGTCAGAGACACCCAGAAAGAGAATGCCAACTGTGTAGTTTTAGTAAACTTTTATTTTGTATGTGGTTAATAAGCGTGGAGTGTTTTATGGTTGTATTTTATCGTGTAATCCGTGTAATATTTGGATAAAAACTTCTATGTTACCATTTTGTTTAGGAATTGCTTTGGGTTTTTAGATTTACAAGGTTACCTGACCCGGCTTTGCCCGGGTTAAGGTTAGGTACCCCCCGGGTACCTAACCCCTAACGGGCATAACCCCGTCCCCCATTACCCAACCCCCCCCATTACCCCCACCCTTTTACCATTACTTCCCGGGATAAATTTCACAAACAGACAGACAGGCTAAACTACAGAAAAGAACGCAGCCGTGAAAATTTTGAGCTTCACATTGTGTCAAGATTTCTGAATCTGATTAGATATCCCCCAAAACTCCCCTGACCAAATAATTGAACTCCCAATTACTGTCGGTTCAATTATTTGGTCAATAAAACTATAGAAAAGAACACAGTCATGAAAATTTTGAGCTTCACATTGCCGCCCGTAATTTCTGAAAGTGTGACGGACGGACGGACGGACAGACAGACGGACAGACGGACGGACAGCTCTCTTATTATAGTATACATTATATTTTAAAAGGTCAGAATTGAAGTTCCCAAGATTTCTTTTTGCTATTTTATTTTATTAGGATTTGAAATAAAGTCCATATTTTCAAGGAAGCCAACAAAGCTTCCGTTTCGAGCCATATATATATATATATATATATATATAATTATGCGGGTTGCTTCTACAGAGCTTCAATTTAATATTTAGGAGAAATCCAATGACAAGGAGAAATGTAAATGCCATAAAAGTCTTCTTTATTGCGCAACGTTTCGAGCAATACGCTCATCTTCAGGCTGTTTAATAACAATGTGAAATTAAAATCAATATTGAATGAAAAACAAAACAGAAAATTTCTATAACCTATTCGTAAAGACAAATTTTAAAAGACTGAGAAAAGAGGGTTAAATTCTAAGTTATACAGATTTACATATAAAAATTAAGAAGTTATTTTTAAATACATGTAGTAAATGTGAAATTAATACACTGGAAAAATTACCAATAGTACACTGGAACAATGGAGCTATCTACCTTACACAGCAGTATCCGAGGCCGACTAATTTGAGCAGAGGCAGAGGCAGAGGCAAGGAACGGGAAACACGAAAGATGGCGAGGGAGATAGGGGAAGGAGGGATTATAAGGAATTGGGGAAGGAGGAGGGATCATAGCAAATTGAGAGGGACGGACGATGAGTCAACATTCAGACTAGGGGACAATGCTTTAATGAAAAGGGATTCTAAAATTCTTAGTGAGTTGGGACAAGTATTACAACCAAGAATTTTAAAATTGTCTAAAGTGACATCAATTTTGCATTTAATGCTATGTTCACGAATACTGGAGGTCCTTAGTTTTTAAAATTTTGCCTGTTCGGCCACTTATTCCCATATGCGAATAAAATCTAGCCCTGAGAGAGCGAACAGTGCTGCCGATGTAATTCCCAAGGAGACACCTGGGGCAGGTAAATAAATATACAACACCGCTACGCAACGAGTCAGGGGTTCGATCCTTCGCTGAGAAAAAGCTACCTAAAGACGTTTTATTAATAAATATGATGCGGAAATCAGTATGATAAAAAAATTTCCTTAACAATTTTGTAAATTTAAGCTTAAATTCCTTATTCAAGGGACCCATTTCAGGTAGCATGACCGACCGGCAATTGGATGATCCCGGGTTCGATTCCTGGGAGGTGCCTCGTTTTTCATTTGTTCGTTCTTTCTCCTCATCTTGTGCGGACGCTCTTCTAAACAAGCTTCGTTCTTTACATATATAGATAGATAGATAGCTAGATAGATGGATGGATAGATAGATAGATAGATAGATATAGATACCACGTTGAATGTGTAGCTTTTAAAGTTACATTTACAGAACGTATCCTTAAAAAATCGGATAATATTGTACCTGGAATAAATTCGTATAAGTAAATTGAGAAACTCTGACATTACTAAAAAAAAATATTATACTTGCATTCTTCGTGTCTCGTCTTCTGAACAATAAAAGAAAAATTGAATCTAAGTTTAAATTAAACTTACTTCCTAATTCATTCTTTCAATTTGAGTTTCTTTTATACGTAATCTGAATGCGCTTTGTTGAAAAATTCATTATCCATAAGATGTCTTACAATACAATGACTGAATGGGTGTTAATTTCTTGGACTTTTTTACAGTAAAGAAAGACGAGCAAAATCGATTTATTTTCATTATCTAACAAAAAAAAAGTTTCCAAAGCACTGAAAAGGTTTGCTAAGTTTAAATTCGATTTAGTTACTTTTACGACTTGAACGCTATTCTTTGTAAGGCTTTGAAGTCATGATTACGATTTTTGCTCCTTTCAGCGTTTTTGTTTTTTGGTTTTTTTTTTAATTTTCTTTTAAGTCATTATCATTTTTATTTATTATTCTTTAATTTAATTTTTAATCCTTTAGCGCCCAATGTTACTTTATTGATTTTGTTCTGGCTAACGCCAGACGATTTTATACAGTTTCGGAAAAGACCTCTGGGCAGTAAAGAGTTAAAGCTTATCTTCATTGACTGAAAAAAAAGACTGTTTTTCTCCCTTTTTATTAATATCTTTTCCTCAGTTAAAAATTTAATACTGTACAGGACTCAGCTACTTTAATATTAGATATCTCAGTAACTGTAAATGTCCCAGTAATCACAGTAATGTCCCAGTCTTATAGTAATTTCAAATCCTTATTATTAATATTGCTCACTGAATTAAAAATTTATGAACATTTTGCGTTCTTCATAACAAAATTTACGAATTCAGTAAATGTTTACAGTTTAAAACAGACAAACAGCACAAACAGTTTAACAGATAAACAGTTTAAAACAGACAAACTTTGCCCTTGGCCCCTCCTTCTTGGATAAAAAAGAAAAGGTACAGCAAACATTTGTACTTGACTTGAATAATCTTTCTTATCAAAAAAATAATAAAACACGTTTACAATTTACACTGATGTAAATAATGTGAAGCTGAATTATTTATTTTATTTTATTTGGCCCTTAAGCTTTAGGCTTTACTGGGCTCTCAATTAAAGATAAAAACTTTATAACTTCATAATTCGGATACTAAATGCATTACGACTCGGATAATTTATATTAATAGCCATTCAATATGTATGGAAGGGAACAGATTTTTAAAAGGCATTATTATATCTAATTTTAATAATGACTGAAGTAACTGAAGAGAGAGAGAGAGAGAGAGAGAGAGAGAGAGAGAGAGAGAGAGACATATTTGCGATTTTGACAACTGGTATTCATGTTGACAAGAAGCCACTTCATCATTTTAGGTAGTTTCACTCGTACATCGTAAATTTAAAGATCGCAAATAATATAAATTCGATTTTTCTCTTAAATTTTAATTAAAACTTGGAAGGACCGAAATTTCGTTTGCCAAAGATCCGGAAACCAAGTAATTAAGTTTTCAGTTTCCGTTAATGTACCCAACGTGAATCTCTTTCTCTCCCCTTTTTCTACTTCCTCTCTACCCCCCCCCCCACTCCACAAAAAAAATAAAATGATGGACAGCTTCATTTCTACGGAACTCCGTGATTGATGAGTTTCCCGTTCAGCGCCATCTACAGCTACGGGTGGTCGCGTAACTAAGGTAAGACTAAAAGCCGCGAAATTCCACGGCAATTTTATTTTTTGGTACAAGTTTTGAAGCAAGTGTAGTTTACGTCGCCCTGTGATGCCTAGTGTAGTTTACGTTCCCCTACATTATCCTAGTGTAGTTTGCGTTCCCCAACTTTGTCCGCGTATACCTAATCAAATAAAACGTTAAAACTAACGAAAATATTACGACTTAACCTAACCAATCGTCAATTTAATATATATATATATATATATATATATATATTATACATTGTAACTGCAAACACGCAGTATAATTAACGTAAAGAACGACGCTTGTATAGGAGAATGTCCCGCGCAAGATGAGGAGAGAGAACGAAACAAATGAAAAAATGAGGTAACCACCCGGGAATCGAACCCGGGATCTTCCGATTGCCGGTCAGATATGAAACCATTACACCACGGGCCTCACTCGAACAAATGCCGTAATTCTTCTTATTTCGTTCTCTCTCCTCATCTTGCGCGGAACATTCTCCTATACAAGCGTCGTTCTTTACGTTAATTATACTGCGTGTTTGCAGTTACATGTATATAATGTACGGCATGCGGGAGGTGCCCCCTTGGGGCATTGGTTTCTGCGCGTATGTAGAAGAATTACGGCATTTGTTCGAGTGAGGCCCGTGGTGTAATGGTTATCATATCTGACCGGCAATCGGAAGATCCCGGGTTCGATTCCAGGGTGGTTACCTCATTTTTTCATTTGTTTCGTTCTCTCTCCTCGTCTTGCGCGGAACATTCTCCTATACAAGCGTCGTTCTTTACGTTAATTATACTGCGTGTTTGCAGTTACATGTATATAATGTACGGCATGCGGGAGGTGCCCCCTTGGGGCATTGGTTTCTGCGCGTATGTAGAAGAATTACGGCATTTGTTCGAGTGAGGCCCGTGGTGTAATGGTTATCATATCTGACCGGCAATCGGAAGATCCCGGTTCGATCCCGGGTGGTTACCTCATTTTTTCATTTGTTTCGTTCTCTCTCCTCATCTTGCGCGGAACATTCTCCTATAGAAGCGTCGTTCTTTACGTTAATATATATATATATATATATATATATAATATTGACGATTGGTTAGTTTAAGTCGTAATATTTTTGTTAGTTTTAACGTTTTAATTGATGTCTCGTAAAGATCCTAGTGTAGTTTACGTTCCCACCTTTGACCTAGTGTAGTTTGTGTCCCCTTTTGCGTCAGGGGGACGTAAACTACACTTGCTCTCAAGTTTTCTTCCCTCACGCATTTAACTGTTGCAAAAACTAAATTATATTTATCGGAAATACTGACAAATGTCAGAATTCCAATATGGCGAAGACATTTTGTTTTTTCAATCAACCAAATGAAGCGTTTGTATACGTCGTGTATTCCACTCTACAGAACTCTCTCTCTCTCTCTCTCTCTCTCTCTCTCTATATATATATATATATATATATATATATATAATGTAAAATAACGCACTGTCGCGACGAAGTATGAAGAAGGAAGCAACTCTTCAGAAAGACGTAAATTTTTATTTCTTAACACCAATACAGTTTCGGCTCCTCGCGAGCCTTTGTCAACTGGTAATTACTAATTACCAATTGACAAGGGCTCGCGAGGAGCCGAAACTGTATTGGTGTTAAGAAATAAAAATTTACATCTTCCTGAAGAATGGTTTCCTCTTCATATATATATATATATATATATATAATATATATATATATATATATATATATTCTACATCGTCGTTTGGCACAAATCAAAGATAATTATTTTTCCGTATACATTTTTCACTTAAATTACAAATTCAAAATAAAGTAATTAACAGTGACGACTTTAAAAGAAGCACCGACTCATTTGTAATCGAATAGTGATAAGCACAACATCCTCAATTCGGAATTGAACCTAAAAGGTTCATAGACATATTTATCAAATAGGAGTAAACATTGACGTTATTAAATCGTAAAAATACCTTCGTGGACATTAACTGAATTACGAGGGTATTATCGAGATGGAGCACCGACAATTCAGCGCAGGACAATTCAGCGCCGACAATTCAGCGCCGACAATTCAGCGCAAAGACAATTCAGCGCAAGACAATTCAGCGCCGACAATTCAGCGCAAGTCAGTACAGTTAAAAGTTTAGTTAAAAATAATAAAAATAAATCGCAATAAATAAAAAAGAGAAAAATTTGTATATTTATATATATGCTAAATTGGGTCTGTATCGAAGGAGTGACATTTCAAAGGAGTGACATAACAAAGGAGTGACATAAATACCGTAACGAAGGAGTGACATAACGAAGGAGTGACAAATCGGAGATAAAATTCAAAGGAGTATAATTATTAAAATTTATTTAAAAAAACAAAATTTGTTAGAATTGTTAAAATTAAGATTTTATTTAAAAAACTAGAAACCTAACCTAACCTAACCTAACCTAACAGTTGCAAGCCTCTCTTCCCTCTGGATTTGTTTCTTCTTCTTTGTTGGTATTTTCGCACTGAATTGTCTTGCGCTGAATTGTCTTTGCGCTGAATTGTCTTTGCGCTGAATTGTCTTGCGCTGAATTGTCGGCGCTGAATTGTCGGCGTGGAATTGTCCTGCGCTGAATTGTCGGGTCACGTATCGAGATATTGGCTTCATGCTGAGAATTTATTTTCAGAAGGGAAGAAAATATTTACTCCTGAAATATATTTTACTGAAAAATTATTTCTGGGATCCATTCCTGGGATCTATTCCTGGGATCTATTCCTGGGACCCATTCCTGGGATCTATTCCTGCGATCTATTCCTGCGATCTATTCCTGAAATCCATTCCTGGGATCCATTCCTACGATCTATTCCTGCGATCTATTCCTGAAATCCATTCCTGGGATCCATTCCTACGATCTATTCCTGCGATCTATTCCTGCGATCTATTCCTGGGATCTATTCCTGCGATCTATTCCTGAAATCCATTCCTGGGATCCATTCCTACGATCTATTCCTGCGATCTATTCCTGAAATCCATTCCTGGGTTCCATTCCTACGATCTATTCCTGCGATCTATTCTTGCGATCTATTCCTGGGATCTATTCCTGCGATCTATTCCTGAAATCCATTCCTGGGATCCATTCCTGGGATCCATTCCTGGAATCCATCCACGCAGAAATTAAGTGCTAGAAGTGGAAATGTCACTTGAACATACACTTACACGGAACCTCAGTATATTATCTTTTTATCTTTACAAAATACACCTCAGTAAAAAAGCAAATTAAAAACAAAAAAATATTCCATTAAAAAATGAATCCCTAAAATTTAATCCTCGAAAAAATATTCTTTCATTTTTTAAACGTTAGACTTAAATTAATAAAGAATATAAAATTAAAAACTAAATCTTAAAAAAAAAAAAAGAATGTTATTGAATGAGTTCCGCCATGTTTTTTATTTGCATTCCAATTCCGGTTTTATTATCCTGATGAAATCCGAATCCCATTAGCGCGATCTGAAGACGAAGAAAGAAGCCGAATTTGTGGATGATATATTCAATTTACAGAGAGGGCAAAAGAGAGGGGAGTTAGGGTGAAGGGGAGGGAGAGAGGGGAGTTAAGGTGAAGGGGAGGGAGAGAGGGGAGTTAGGGTGAAGGGAAGGGAAAAGGGACAAAAGGAAAGGGAGAGACGGGCGAGAGAAATTGAGTGGAATAGGTTCTGAGTTAGTCATATTATGAACATGATACAAAAATGAAAACCTTCAAACTCATGATAAATATCACTGTTTATCACGTACATTAATAATAATAATAAATAATAATAATTATTTATTATTATTGTCACGAACACTTGTTCCAAGTGGGCGTCTGACCGGGTTGAAGTCATAGAATTCTGGATTGTAAAGAAACGTGTGGGTCCTCTAAAGGGTAATTTTGTAGTTTAACGTCGGAAAATAATTGAAATAAAAAACAATAAAACTGATTTTATTTAGACCAAATATTGTCGAAAAACAAAATAAGACAAAATAAAAATAAATAAAAATAAAAAATAAAAATAAAAATAAATAAAAATAAAAAATAAAAATGAAAAATAAAAATAAAAGCAAAATTATTTTAAAGTACACCTAACCTAACCTAACGTTACCTAACCACATATCGTCGAGTAACACATAAAATAAAATAAAAAAAAAAAAAATAAAAAAAATTAATTCGCGACGTTTAAACACAACTTAAATGTACACCTAATCTAACCTAACCTAAACTAACCTAACCTAACCTGTCATGTTTAAAACGACTTCTACAATAAAAATAAAAACGAAATTAATTTGCAACGTTTAAACACAAATTAAAAGTAAACGTACCTAATTTGCGACGTTAAACTACACGATTACCTCCTGAAGTTTAACAGGCCTTAACCAAATTACGTTCGAGCAAAGGAATCAAATTAATACTACAGGGTGTTCACAAAGAAAGGCAATCCATTGAAGAATGCGTATATCATAGTAACCTAACCCTTTCTTTCCGTTTCGGGTTGCTTCTTTTTTTTTTAACACCCTGTAGTAAATTAAAATAGTGAACACGAAGGAACTGACGGAAACTCAAAATAACTTCATTGAGAGACTTTCTTCATTCTAAGCCTTTAATGATGAAATGAATTACGGAAGGCGGAAATACTGCCGAGGCTCAATTTGGCAAAGGCGATCTTGCCTTGGGCAAGATAAGAGCTAAGAGTTTCAAGTGCCGCTGGTGACCAAGCAAAGAATTAATTAATTTTCAGATACAGAAGGACTAAAGAGACGATAATTAGTAAGGGATAAATTTTGGGGTGTCAACTCCCCAATAAAGTACCTGGAACTATTTTATTTTTTTAGTATAAACCAAGTAAATTGTTGAAAACGCATTTTTAAATGGCGTCTTCTAGGCGGGACCCAAATGACATTAGTTTTTAGTACATCTTTTAAGTTTAAGGGTGTTCATTATTATTGTACATCATTGTACGTCATTGTACATCTAAATTATGCAAGTAATTATTACAAGAATACAATTAATTACAATTATGATCATATTTGCCATTATAATTGTTCAATTAAAATTTGAAGCTGACATTATTATTTACTTAGAAATATAATACCAGTTAGGAAGAATGACGAAGGGCACTTATGGTAACGTAACACACAAGTAACACGTAACATTAATGACATTAGAATAACACACTGATAACATGTGATGTACACGGATAACATTGGACATAACAGTAGAGTAACAATGACGTAACAGAATGAGTGTAACATTCGTAACGTAACACGTAATAATTTATAAAACAAGGCGACAAGTGGCAAAGGAGTGATGAGGCCAGAAATACTCAGTCAGAGGAATTGTTGTTTTGACAATTGATGCAAAGCTGTTGAAATGAGAATCTTGTGGTGGAGTCATTGGCCTTGAATTTTACGTTTGCCCAGTTAAGTCCCCAAATTTACTTGTCATCCAATATTTTTGCAAAATGGACTGAAAATATTTAAAATCATATAATTACCTGTTCGCTGGCAGTGTCCGAAAAATCTTGTTTATCAAAGATCTTGCCTCTATTTTTATCTGTCGGTAAAAAAGTTTAATAATAATAACAATAATAATAATAATAATAAACACACACACACACACACACATATATATATGTGTGTGTGGTGTGTAAAGAACGACGCTTGTGTAGAAGAACGTTCCGCACAAGATGAGGAGGGAGAACGAACAAATGAAAAATGAGGTAACCACCCGGGAATCGAACCCGGGATCTTCCGATTGCCGGTCAGATATGAAATATATATACTGTATATATAAACTCATAAGAGTGGTAATGCAATATATAAAATATACAATGAAAGGCATTATATTTAGGATACTCAAGAAAGTTATTTAAACAGAGAATTTGATATCAAGCAAAGAGAAGATAATAAAACTATTCCTATATGAGGCTCTCCTCGGAAGAAGTGGCTAAGCTACAAAAGTAAAAAAAAAATGCCAGAAAATAAAGTTAAACCTTGTACCAATTTGAAAGTGAAATAACTTTTGAACTTTTGAACATATTTCGTCGAGATATCTTTAAAAGTTCAAAAGTTATTCCACTTTCAAATTTGGTACAACTTTATAACATGTTAAATGGCGGTTTTCTTTACTTTTGTCGCTTAGCCATTTCTTCCTAAGATGGTCTCGTATATAACACATATCTAGTTCCAAAACTACATAAAAATCGGGTTGAATTTGGATTTAGAATTAGGTCAAAACACTCGTCTGTGACGTTAAAAATAGGACCTGGCCTGAATATTACTGGTGAACAAACAATTTGATTCAGTATCCGCATGAACAGACTTAAAACCAAAGAAACACACTCCATATCGAGAGTAATACTCCGAAACCTCGAGTAAGTAGCAAAAAAAACACTCAATTTTACAAGAGAGGAAAAACCTGAAAAATATCTCTTATAGAGAGCGTTTACGAACGATTTTAAGAACATTTTTTTTGGGGGGGGGGGGGGTGAAAGTAATATCTATTTATTTATTACGATTTTTTTTTTTATGAACCAACATGAAACGAAAATAAAACTAAATTTAGGGTGAGGTAGCGCTTACGAGGTTTTTGGAATATCACTGTTGATTTGCGCAGTTTTGACTGTTTGACGCCAAATACAAAATTACTTACCAGTGCAGTAATGTTGATTGACGTCGTTAACAAACAAGTAAAAAGTTACCTTACAATTATATAATAACAATGACATCATTAACAAACAAGTAAAAACTTGCTTTACAATTATATAATAAAAATGACGTCATTAACAAACAAGTAAAAACTTGCTTTACAATTATATAATAATAATGACGTCATTAACAAACAAGTAAAAACTTGCTTATAATAATAATAATAATAATATAATAATAATAATAATGACGTCATTTAACTTAAAACCTATATTGGAATGACACAAACACTGTCGTCATAATACCTTTTAAACTTTAAACGCATTTCAAACGGGAAAAAAGAATTGCCACGATAACAAAGAGAAGACTTTAAATAGCAAATCTATATCTATCATATATAGAATTCCACGTATAGAAAATAGATTTTTAAAAAAAATTATAGCAATAGCGAAATATTTAATAATAATGACGGCAGATACGGATAATATTTGCAGACAATTTTGATAAAATTGCGAACCCCGCTTATCCCCAAGATCTAATAAAGAAAAATAGGAAATAATACAGGGTGTTCAAAAAAGAAACGCAACCCATTGGAGAATTTACATATCATCGTAACCTAACCCTTTTCTTCCCGCTTCGGGTTGCGTTCTTTTTTAACACCCTGTATCTCGAGCGAGAATAATTTTTTTTTTTTAATTTAAATCTAAAACTTACGAATGGCGAAATTATTTCGCGTGAAATATCGAAACAAAATTTGAATATTAAGTATAAAGTTTTTTTTTGAGGGTACGGTTTGGTATCAAAGACTTTCTTTACTCAATCAAGTATTTTATTCAAAAGAAATTAAGGATTCACGTCTATGCAGCGGATTTGGGATTTTAAGCTCATAATAAAAGTCGTAATTACTCTTCTAAAACAGAGAATATTCGAAATTCAGCAAGTTATTAACAAAAGGAAAAAAAATTGGCTTCAAAATATGTGTGTGTGTGTGTGTATATATATATATATATATATAGAGAGAGAAGAGAGAGAGAGAGAGAGAGAGAGAGAGAGAGATATTAATCAAATTTAAATATATTATAACGAATGACTTTCAAAACACACACACACACACACCTATATATATATATATATATATTAGGGTGATTCAAATATGGGGGTAAAAAAAATTTTTTTTATATTTTAATGTGTTCAACCCTTTAAATGGTTCATTTCAGCATAAAAACAACTATCCTAAAATATTTTAGCAAATTCTTAATTTTTAGGGGTTGCTACCAGCAATTAAAAATTGACAGAACGACTCAAATTGTCAAATTTTTCCAATATTGTTGTAGAGTTTTCCACACCACCCAGGAGGTACAGTACAAGGCGCATTGCTTTTTTTTAATGTGGAAAGCTCTCCCGTAGGTCGTACCATAACCACAAGCATGCATAATTAAACTAGCATGATATTTGAGACATTAGCTCTCCTTACTTCATCAATGTTTCTTTTTCTCTATCAGGGTAAACAGCCCTGTAGTTTTTCACTACTTGTAGCAAGAATTGTTTTTGATCTTCGTCATGTGTTAGTATTTTATTATATTCATCCATTAATTTTACTCCTCTTTCCGCTATATCATTCACGACTTTCCACTGTTTGATAGATTTCTCAGCGGAGTTATACTCTTCATCATTATGCCATTCTTTAGCATCTTTGAGTAAAAATTTTGAACTAAATTCTGTTATTGTAAAGAATCTTTGAGTATTTGATGTGACAAAATCTTCTAATTTCTTCGTTGGAATAAGTGCAGGATCTAGAAAAGCCCGTTTTGCAGGAAGAGTTTCTGTTGTATTTTGCAAGGCCTTTACCATTTTGTTTTTTGTTTCAGTAGGCACTTCATCATAAAAGACCAAGGCTACTAGTTCTTCTGATAGGTACCAGAGGTGACCTAACAGTTTTTTAATAGCAACAGATGCAATTGTGTCATTTATTTGTTTGTAGACTACAAGATCTGTAATAATTCCAGATCAAGACGAGGAGCGCAAGATGGCACAGGAGCTGTAAACCATGCCTTTACATATAACCGAGTAGCAAATAGACAGATGTCTTTTAGTCCTTTTTGGTCTTTTACTGAAATTTGAACTGAGATTTGAACATAAAAATTTTTAATGAATATATAATTTTGGCCATCCACCTAGCCCGATGAAGTCCCGCTGGATGTTTAAATTTGATTCCACCTTTTGGTTCACCTCCCCAAAAAATAATTGTTAACTGCAATAGTTCTAGGTAATCGTCTCTTGGTTGGAATGTATCTAGTTGATTTGCTGCAAATGTAATTATGTCATCTTTGATGTCATGAATATTTTCATAGATATCTGGATTTGATAATGCTGTTTCGTAGTCCTCCTTATTAATGCTTGACCATTTTCTCTGAACGTCTTAAAAGGATTATATCTGGGCCAGAAGATGGTGATAAAGACTTTGAAACAACAGCTTCCAGCATAATTTCAAATATGTGGTGTCGACATGCCAGCCACAATAAATCGCTGTCGAATTTTTGTTCTAGAAGAATAGCTGCACCATTTCTAAGACCAGTATTGGCTGCCGTTGTATCGAAACACATGCATTTTATTTGTTCGCAGATACCCCATTCAAGCGATGTCTGGTACACAGCACTTGCTGTCAGGAGACCAGTACCTGAATCCAGTTTAGGCACACCAAGAAGTTGATCAACGCCTTCTCCTGAAACCAATACGGGCAGACGGTCAACAATACGCATTCCTGCAATATCTTCAATTAATTTTCCATCCCAGTGAATTGTTAGGGCACCTCTGGCTTGAATTCTTCTTTCAGGTTCTCTGCAATTTTCTTTCTATATTTTATCCTCTCTCTACGAATAGAAGAGTAGCTAACATTGTACTTTTCTGGATTTTTCCTAGACTTTGAATTGTTGGCATTAAAACTAGAGACGCATTTCTGTCACTCAATTTTGCAACATCAAGACTTCCTAATAATTTATCATCAAACAATTTTCTACGTTTGCCAACCTTACTTTTCCATGTTGAAAGTTGTGCAGCACAGAAACCAGATTCATCACTTTTACTCTCCTCTGATTCTGATTCTGATGATGTACTGGTGAGTATGACAGCCTCTTCATTCTTCTTTCTTTTGATCTCTTCTTCTGCTTTCCTCTTTTCATAACGTTGTTGCTTTTCTGTTGCTCTTTGCTCTTTTTTAGCAACAGCCTTATCAATGGCACCCATTTTTCCATGACATCCTTTCTCACGTTGCATTTTCAAGAATTTCTTATCTTCTATTTTTATAAGCTGCATAGCATTCTCATGAGCAATGTCAAATAAGTTTTCCAGTTTATCTTTCCATTTTTCTTCTTTATTATTAAATTTGTGATCTTTTCAATTTGTTTGCTTTGTTTTTTAAGCAGCTGCCATTCCTTCAGTATTCCTTGAATTTTATCTACTACATGTATTCTTTGTTTTGCTGGTATTCCTGCTTTTTTCCAAACTGCTAGCACATCATCTGCAGTAGAGCAGCATGATTCTCTAATGCCTTGCTTTTTAATATTTCTATAGTGCATGAAGAGGGCCATCATTTCCTTCTCTGATGGTAATACGGATGTTTTTAGTACTGCAGAGGGCTGCCCAATTAGCTATACTTCAGTTTCTTTTCTTGTAGAACTTCTTCCAACTGAGCAACTAGGTGATGGTGAGTTAGGCCTAGCTTCCATAATCGATTAATTGGTATCAAAATTACGAGTTCCAAACAACAATTAAAAGCAAGCTAGTATATAAAACATTCATTAAAAATTCTGAAATATAAACAATTAAACATAAAATCATAAGTTGTAAAAACAAGCAAATTGAAAAAAGGGAAACTTTGACCCCTGGTAGCACATAATAAATTTTATTTAAAATTCACCAAATTTGGCATACACTACTTTTTTGTCATAGGGAACAAAAATACAGGTTGAACAATTAAAAACAAAAAATTTGATTTTTTGAATCACCCTAATATATATATATATATATATATACACAAACTCAGAATGGTTCCCTGAGAACATTATATGTTAAACACAGACCGTGCATGGAACAAGGAACTCTTCTGGGAAAATTAAATCCACTATAGTCCGAATAAGTAATGGTAAATGACAAATACCATAGTTTTTTTCCTTTTTCATGATTTTAGCCCGACGTGGGCAACGGGTCTCTCGCAAAGAGATCCCATAAATATAGCTTCCCTCACCAGCTATCTGCAAAGCAGACAGGATCCAGCTTTGGGACGTGGATCTAGGGTTTAAAGCAAACCTAGATCCCTACACTCAGAACCTCTATATAAGTAAAAGACTCGTTGCATTCACGTCGTGTTGAATAAATCAAAGAAAAAGGGGGTAACTATAGAGGTTCTGAGTGTAGGGATCTAGGTTTGCTTTAAACCCTAGATCCACGTCCCAAAGCTGGATCCTGTCTGCTTTGCAGATAGCTGGTGAGGGAAGCTATATTATGGGATCTCTTTGAGAGACCCGTTGCCCACGTCGGCTAAAATCATGAAAAAGGAAAAAAACTATGGTATTTGTCATTTACCATTACTTATTCGGACTATAGTGGATTTAATTTTCCAGAAGAGTTCCTTGTTCCATGCACGGTCTGTGTTTAACATATAATGTTCTCAGGGAACCATTCTGAGTTTGTGTATACTAAACGGACGTGTTTCGTGCCTTGAAAAGTGGACGCTCAATGTCCCGGTTGAGGTTTAAGTTTTGGTTTTTTTGGCTAAAAATACAATAGTTACCCCCTTTTTCTTTGATTTATTCAACACGACGTGAATGCAACGAGTCTTTTACTTATATAGAGGTTCTGAGTGTAGGGATCTAGGTTTGCTTTAACCCTAGATCCACGTCCCAAAGCTGGATCCTGTCTGCTTTGCAGATAGCTGGTGAGGGAAGCTATATTTATGGGATCTCTTTGCGAGAGACCCGTTGCCCACGTCGGGCTAAAATCATGAAAAAGGAAAAAAACTATGGTATTTGTCATTTACCATTACTTATTCGGACTATAGTGGATTTAATTTTCCCAGAAGAGTTCCTTGTTCCATGCACGGTCTGTGTTTAACATATATATATATATATATATATATATATATATATATATATATATATTGTATGTAGGTACAGTATGTAACATGAGCGAGAGAAAAACGTGGTATACGCATTTAATCAAGGACCTCTGAAGGAAATTAATTTTCTATTAGGGTTGAAAATTGTCTGTGCCAATAGATGGGTATTTAACACTATAAGAAGGCTAAATAGCTAAATTTCATGCTAAGAAACATGCAAAGGAGGTTCGATATATATATATATACACACTCGGCAGTAATACTGCGAGCTGCCTGTACCCTGAATGAGTGTATGGCAGAACGAGACTTTGTTAAACAATGAAGACTCTCTCTCTCTCTCTCTCTCTCTCTCTCTCTCTCTCTCTCTCTCTCTCTCTCTCTCTCTTTTATTTTCACAATTTTATTTTCACATCTGATAGATTATAAACACATCACTTCTCAACATAGTCTCCCTGTTTCTCAATACACTTAGTCCAGCGATCTACAAGCTTAATAATGCCATCACAAAAGAATGTTTTTGGCTGTGTGCCTGTGCGTAGCCAGTCATGCACCGCCTCCTTCAGGTCATCATCGCCTTGGAATCGCTGACCTCTCAAAGCGTCTTTTAGTGGTCCAAACAGGTAAAAATCCGAAGGTGCCAGGTCTGGACTGTAGGCTGATGGTCGAGAACTTCAAATTTAAGTTCTTGAAGGCATTTTCTAATCTGTGCAGCGGTATGAGGGCGCGCATTGTCGTAGCATGCAATGGAAGCATCCAACATCTCCCGTTGCAAGGAAGTTCAAAGCGCAGCCGTCAGCAGGTAAAGTTATGCTAATACTGTTTTGGGATACACGAGGCCCTATCATTGAACATTATCTAGAGCGTGGAACTACAGTAACGAGTGCATCGTATTCTGACATGCTTCGAAATGAGTTAAAGCAAGCAATTCGCACAAAACGGAGAGGGAGATTGTCGGAAGGTGTTATTCTGTTACACGACAATGCGCGCCCTAATACCGCTGCACAGACTAGAAAATGTCTTCAAGAACTTAAGTTTGAAGTTCTCGACCATCCAGCCTACAGTCCAGACCTGGCACCTTCGGACTTTTACCTGTTTGGACCACTAAAAGACGCTTTGAGAGGTCAGTGATTATGATGACCCGAAGGAGGCGGTGCATGACTGGCTACGCAAACAGCCAAAAACATTCTTTTGTGATGGCATTAAGAAGCTTGTAGATCGCTGGACTAAGTGTATTGAGAAACAGGGAGACTATGTTGAGAAGTGATGTGTTTATAATCTATCAGATGTGAAAATAAAATTGTGAAAATAAAAAGTGCGGATACTTATTGAATTACCCTCGTGTGTGTATATATATATATATATATATATATATATATATATATATATGATGAATAAAACCACGAAGGAAAGGAAACACAGAATGGTGCTCAAGCGCTTTCGTCTAATGACATCCTCAGGAACACTGAAGTACATAAAGGGTTACAGCCTATATATAGGTTACAGAAAAAGAAAAAAACTATATATATATACAATAAACGGAGAGATAAAAAAAATAAAAAAAATTATTAAACATTAAAGGATTGTGGGAGGAGCATACAAATTTGTAAGGAAAAACTACCGATTTTTAGCACAAGATTAGCACAAGATCAAATTAATTGTTTCCAACCAATGTTATAGAAAAAAAAATATATATATATATATATATACTGGAAATCTGCCCGGGTTTTAGCACTTTGCCCTTCTTGTTTAGGTTCGATGTATATAAAAATAAATTTAAAAAAAATACAAGTTATTTGAGTAGCATACAAGTTTACCAAAGATTTAGCGTTCTACCCTTCTTATCTAAATCTGTTCTGAAGGAATTCAAAACAACAGGATCGAGTTGAGAAAGACCTTTGCTTATGTTGAAGTTATTTGTGAGTTGGATAATGGCAGACTCAAGAATATTTCTATTAACAATGTTGCTAGAGTGAAATAAAACTGAAGCATTATTCCAATCAATACAGTGGGATAACTCTGACAAATGGATAAAAAGGGCACTGGACGACTGTCCTGTTCTAACGGAATATTGATGCTGTTTTATACGTGTGTGCAAATCCTTTCCCGTCTGACCTATGTAAAAAGAATCACATTGTTTACAACCAATTTTATAGATAATGCCTGAATTATTGGTAGGGCTATTTTTACTATGATATTTTTCACAATATTGTTATATGAAAATACTACATTAATATCCAAAAGTTTAAGTACATTAGCAATGCCTAAAAAGCCCGGGAAAAATGGAAGTACTAAAATATTTTTTGACAAAGTATGAGTGTTATTATTCACACGATAGAAAGTTCGTTTTGTCTTGTTGAGACAAGATTCCATAAACGCAGATGGATAACGCAGATCACTTCCAATACCGTTGATTTTTTTTTTTTCCAATTCGGCATCGATGTATTCCGGACTGGCGATCCTAAGGGCGCGGAGAAACATTGAAGAAAAAATGGCCTTCTTAGTGGGGGTGTCATGTCCCGAGTAAAAATGTACGTAGGACAAATTGTTTGTTTTTTTCCGATAGATACTAAACTTAAAACCTGGGCTTTCCCTATGTGCATGCACATCCAAAAATGGGATTGAGTTGTCTTGTTCCACTTCTAAAGTAAACTTAATGGAGGGGACTTGATCATTTAACTGAAGGAGGAAGTTATCCAGGTCACGATTCATGGGCCAGATACACAAAATATCGTCGACGGACCGCAACCAAGGGATGCCAACCCCCAGGATTCTCGGAATGTAAGTAATCTCGAAAAACTCCATATAAATATTGGAGAGGAGGGGCGACAAGGGGTTGCCCATGGCCATCCCAAAAACACTCATACTTTGTCAAAAAATATTTTAGTACTTCCATTTTTCCAGGGCTTTTTAGGCATTGCTAATGTACTTAAACTTTTGGATATTAATGTAGTATTTTCATATAACAATATTGTGAAAAATATCATAGTAAAAATAGCCCTACCAATAATTCAGGCATTATCTATAAAATTGGTTGTAAACAATGTGATTCCTTTTACATAGGTCAGACGGGAAAGGATTTGCACACATGTATAAAACAGCATCAATATTCCGTTAGAACAGGACAGTCGTCCAGTGCCCTTTTTATCCATTTGTCAGAGTTATCCCACTGTATTGATTGGAATAATGCTTCAGTTTTATTTCACTCTAGCAACATTGTTAATAGAAATATTCTTGAGTCTGCCATTATCCAACTCACAAATAACTTCAACATAAGCAAAGGTCTTTTTCAACTCGATCCTGTTGTTTTGAATTCCTTCAGAACAGATTTAGATAAGAAGGGTAGAACGCTAAATCTTTGGTAAACTTGTATGCTACTCAAATAACTTGTATTTTTTTTAAATTTATTTTTATATACATCGAACCTAAACAAGAAGGGCAAAGTGCTAAAACCGGGGAGATTTCCAGTATGTATATATGTATATATAACATTGGTTGGAAACAATTAATTTGATCTTGTGCTAATCTTGTGCTAAAAATCGGTAGTTTTTCCTTACAAATTTGTATGCTCCTCCCACAATCCTTTAATGTTTAATAATTTTTTAATTTTTTTTTTATCTCTCCGTTTATTGTATATATATATATATATATATATATATATATATATATATATATATATATATATAGTTTTTTTTTTCTTTTTCTGTAACCTATATATAGGCTGTAACCCTTTATGTACTTCAGTGTTCCTGAAGATGTCATTAGACGAAAGCGCTTGAGCACCATTCTGTGTTTCCTTTCCTTCGTGGTTTTATTCATCATAAATATTTTTCACGTGTTACTTTCGTGAAATAATTTTCATATATATATATATAGATAGTCAGCGATGCTAATCATTACACCACACAGGCGCACATACTCGTATATACCTTCACATTTTATTGATCTAAATTCTAAATGTACTAGTTCTTCGAGGCATGCTCTTTTACACAACACACACACACACACATACACACAATGAAACAAGAAAAAGCAGTTCCCCTCATGACTCACTCCCCTCACTCATAGGAAATGTAAATTGGAATTTATATTTGAAGTTTCCCATGTAATGTATCATCAGAGAAATAAAGCTGCAAATATATTTCAACCTTCTGAAATATGCTTCAACCTTCTGAATTTTGAACTACTGCTTGTACTTTTACTTTTGTTAGTAAATAAAAGCAATTTATAAACGATAGATTCGCGTTACGTGACATTCAACACACACTCAACCTCCCTGTGAGAATTGAGAATTTAACAGAGAAAGCAATGTATTTACTATGTAAATTTCATCTATGGAAAGCTATACAAATATTCTTTACAGCATCATATCACTTATTAATATTATTACGCTTTTTGGTATAAGAAATCAAGCGCGCGAAAATACAATTTTAATTAACCGTGACGACGACGCTTTGAAAATCGAAAGTTTGTATTTTCTTTTCGCTACCGCTGTTGTAAAAATATGAAAAATGAAGTTCGTATGAAAACTTACGATATAGTAGAGTTATACCATAGCAAATACCGCCCAAAAAAATGGCTACTAAGCCAGAAGACTTTAAGGGAAATTATGCTCTATACACTCAACAAACCTACCTATATATTTTACATATTATGTTTTATAAATTTCAGTTTTGCAAAAACTATGGCGATGAGCCAAAGCCATGATGAAGAAAAGAAAATACCTATTATAAAATTATTATAAAATGCGCAATATTTCGACCAGTTCCATCCCTTGTCTCCCGTCTATGAAGAGAGTTGGAAAATAAATTTTTAAAAAGTTTCGTTAAAGTGGGAAATATTTCAACTGAATTTGATATCTCTCTGGTATCTTTTTGAAAATAACTTCAATTTTGGACGCCATTTTTAAAATCGTTATCGCTGAGGCTTTGTATTTCTTTTGGCAAAATCATTTTTACTGAATTCACACTGTAATACAGCATTAAAAATTACAGTTTTATTGAAACACAAAAGAGTAACATTCGCATCTGTGTCATTTGGCATAAAGCATTAAGTCCCAAAGCACTATTTTACTGTTCAACAACAGAGAAATTACAAGCAAAAAAAATAAAAATTAGGGAGAATGAAAAGAATTTCCTATTTATATTTCGAAAATTTGGGTCGACATGGTTTGGACATATTGACAACCCAAATATTTTTAATTTTATCCAGTTTTAAATTACTAAAACTAATAAAAAAAGTAACGCCAAATTGGGAATGTGAAGCAAAAATGCCAACTGTCAAATGCCAAACTGCCAAAGAATGCCAAAAATGAAAGCATAAAATTCAACTGTAAACATCTGTAACAATAGCGAAAATATTTCAGTGACGAAATCGCCACAAGTTATTTCTTGGTCAAGGAAGAAAAACATATCAGTAAATAGTTCGTTACAGGCGCGGATACAGGGGGGGGGGGGGGGGGGGGATTAACTACTCTAGCTTTAACCTGAATGACATCTCGTGTGGTAATAATAATAATTATATTGGGCTGGCAATATTTACATGACGCCGGCATGACAAATCCTAAATTCATGCGCAATTCCCCACCCCCCCACCCTATCCTGTATCCGCGCCTGCGTTACTCTGTGAGACATGTTTTCTTCTGTAATTGACTTCGCTTTAAAGGCAGATAACATGTAAACATAAGAACTTGTTGTACGTACTTAACTCAACGTAGAATAATATATATATATATATATATTATATATATATATATTATATATATATATATATGAAAAATTATTTCCTGAGGATGTCATTAGACGAAAGCGCTTGAGCACCCTTTGTGTTTCTTTTTCCTTCGTGGTTTTATTCATCATATATATATATATATATATATATATATATATATATATATATTTCGAAATGTTTAGCCATTAAACAATGCTCGCTTAAGCGTTTGTCATCTTATTCTTCCTTAAATGTCGATTCCCTAGGAATAAGACTTTCTCACACACATATATATATATATATATATATATATATATATATATATAATATATATATATATATATATAGTCATGCGGTTTGCTTCTACAAAGCTTCAATTTTATTTAGGAGAAATCCAATGACAAGGAGGAATGTAAATGCCATGAAAAGTCTTCTTTAATGCGCAACGTTTCGAGCAATACGCTCATCATCAGGCTAGATAATAACAATATGAAATTAGAATCAATAATAAATGTGAACAAGACAAAATAATTTCTATAAACCTTGTTCACATTTATTTATTGATTCTAATTTCATATTGTTATTATCTAGCCTGATGATGAGCGTATTGCTCGAAACGTTACGCATTAAAGAAGACTTTTCATGGCATTTACATTCCTCCTTGTCATTGGATTTCTCCTAAATATTATATATATATATATATATACTGGGTGGGCGGAAAGTAGCTCCCTAATTTAAATTACATATAAATTATGTATAAATTGTGATTGTATTGTTATATTGTTATGGTGTGTTCTCTAAAGTGGTACAATTGTAACGTTCATTTTTTTTTTCATTTCAGATTGAAGGGTAACATGGCTGAGCGTTTAACACTGCAGGAGCGTGCCCAGTTGGCGGCACGGTACGAAGTTTGGCAATCTGTCGTTCGAGTTCAAAGATGGTGGCGGGCCATTCACGGACCACGTGCCCAAGTGGACCCGAAAACAATCAAGAACTGCCACTCGAAGCTCATGACCACGGGGTCTGTGGCAGATGTTCGAAGATGTGGTCGCCCTTCGACATCCAGGGCCAGGAGACGGTGCAGGCAGTTCAGGAAATGTTCGCACGGAGTCCACGAAAGTCAACTCGCCAGGCAGCTCGGGAAAGTGGACTCTCCCGCTACTCAGTGCGAACTGTGCTGAAGAAGGAGCTGAACTGGCGTGCGTGGAAGCCGCATTACTGCCAATCTCTCTCGGACGAGGACTGCGACATTCGCATGGAGTTCGGGGAAATCATGCTGGCTTGGCATGAAGACTGGCCCATCTCTCCGCAACATCCTCTGGAGCGACGAGGCGGTGTTCCACGTCGGAGGCTTTGTCAACCGCCACAATTGCCACTACTGGGCAGGAGAGGATCCATGGTTACCGCTGAAAAACGGCAGAATCGGTTCAGTGTAACGGTGTGGTGTGGTATGACCTCAGATCAGGTTGTGGGCCCGTTCCTTCTGCGCAACACCATGAATGCTGAGCGGTACCTTGCTATGTTGCGAAACGAGGTCTGGCCGGTTGTCAGCACATGGGAGAACATCGACGATCTGATATTTATGCAAGATGGCGCCCCTCCGCACTTCGCTCTTGTTGTCCGTGAGTGGCTGGATGCCCACTTCCCTGGGCGTTGGATGGGTCGTCGTGGTCCACATCAATGGCCAGCCAGGAGCCCCGACTTGACACCGTGCGACTTCTTTCTTTGGGGGTGGGTAAAGGAAGAAGTCTACCGCACCAAACCGAGGACATTGGAAGAACTGGAGGACCGAATTCGGGAAGTCATGTCCTCCATCCCGCCGGAGTTCCTGCTAAAGTCAGTGGACTCCATTCCTGGGCGGCTCCAGAAGCTGGTGGAAAGAGTTGGAGCCCACATTGAATTTTAGAGAAAACCTACCATGTATGCCTACCTTTTCATATTATTTCTTCTGAAATAAATGGATAATATACGTATTTTTTTACCAATCCAAAATAGGGAGCTACTTTCCGCCCACCCTGTACTATCTATATATATGTGTGTGTGTGTGTGTGTGTGTGTGTGTGTGTGTGTGTAGATGACTATAAATGACAGCGAATGACCACGAATATATATATATATATATATATATATATATATATATATATATAATATATATATTATATATATATATATATATATGACCACGAATGAAGACTATAATCTCATATTTTGTTTGTCTTTCCTTTACAACTAATACAGCACCCACTCCTTGAGGCAATGATTTAATAATTAATTTTATTAATGGTATCTTAGATGATGGTTCAGATTTATTGTATCGCTTCCCACAGATCAGACTAGAGTTGTTAAGATTGTTTCTTCTTTTTTTTCGAGACGGAAACAATGTCCATAAATGAGAACTTGGATTCAGCAGTTCCCTCCATAATGTGACCTTAGATATGATAATAAAAACCCACTCTAATAGACAGAGTTTATTTCCACAACAGTTTCGATGCTCACTGGCATCCTCTTCGGGTGGATACAGAAAAATGAATTCGTTTTTCTGTGTCCACCCGAAAAGGATGCCAGTGGGCATCGAAACTGTTGTGGAAATAAACTCTGTCTATTAGAGTGGGTTTTTATTATCATATTTTGACCTTCACGTACAAAAGTGAAGTTTTTTGCATTTATTGTGACCTTAGATGTTAAGAAGAAAGTTAAAAAAAACAATAAATATTGTTAAGTTTTCACATAAACGTCGTCAATTTTTATAATTTTTACAACAGCGGTAGCGAAAAAACAAATACGAACCATTAGTTTCCAGAACTTCGTTGCAGCGTCATTATTATGGAGGTCATTCCATAATGGCCAGCGAACCATTCTCTTCTTCATGCTTCACATAATTCATACAAAGGCTGGAATTGCATGTGTTTTGAGTTCCTAACTTCTCGGAAAATGAAGTTCCGATTCACTGGGCGTTGACTACATTGTATGGCCTGGTGAATTAAGATGGCATGGTATTGTTCATTCTTTATAGTACCGTTGATTTTCATAATGTCTCAAGTGCAAACTGAAACAACTTCATACCATTATGGAATCCGCAAAATGCTTTATATGCCTCGAGGTCAATTTACCATCGAGTCTGGTACTGATGTATTGCCTAATGTGTGTACCAAACAAATCCATTTTGAACACATTTATAAAAAGGAATTTTTATCAGTCTTCAGCAGTAAAATCCTCGTATTTCTTGGCCCACTACAGTCGCCTTTTGATGTTCCCTTCCTTCGAAATGTTTATTTAATGCAGTGAACCCAAACAATAAATATTTCACAGCTGAAAAGAGGTAAAGAACTCTGATTACTGAGGAGTCCAAAAATGAATTTGTTTGATTATAGCCTTTGATTTATACTTTGATAATAGCCTTCATTTTTGGTCCATCTTGATTTTTAATAATATCAATTTTTTATTATTAAAAATACGGACTAATAAAGTTCCATGACATTGTTTATTTGATAGAAATAGATTCATAACTCTCTCTCTCTCTCTCTCTCTCTCTCTCTCTCTCTCTCTCTCTCTCTCTCTCTCTCTCCTCTCTCTCTCTCTTTATTTATATATATATATATATACACACATTTGTGTGTTTGTGTGGAACAAACCTCATTTATGGGAGATGCGGCGTCATTGACGTCAGAGGGATTACCATCAATCACTTAATTACTTCTGGCAGAATCATTGTCGAATTATATTGGAAATTTTGAAGTTATGCTGCCCTGAGTTCGTCTATTCTACAGGGTGTCCCATAAGTCCGGTCTCATAGGAAAATTTATTTTAAATTAAATTTCCAAAAGTAATAAATTAGAACGAAAACAAATGTTCAAATTGATGTCTTGTTTTGGGACTATTTTTTTGTTGAGGTAGAACAACATAGAAGTGAGTTACACTCGTAAGGAAAAGGCCTCCAGAGGCCTCTTCCTCACTAGCGTAACTCACTCCCATATTAACCACTACGTGTTATTCTACCTACAACAAAACAAAGGCCCCAAAAACAAGACATCAATTTGAAAGTTTTAATTCTAATGTATTAACTTTGTAAATTTAATTTAAAATAAATTTTCCTATAAGATCGGACTTAGGGGACACCCTGTACACGCTTTATTATGTTGGAAGAGTATTGTCCGAGCACACCTATCGAATTAACGAATATAGATTTAAAAGTGTCTTGTCATGCGGATTAGTACGAATATGTCATTTTGTATCAAATATAGAACAAGTAGGTTATAATTTAATAGTCTCTCCAATTACCTTCATTTTCTTTGACCTTTTTAACCTTTTCTTGCCCAGCGGGGTCATATGAACCCATAAAAGTGTATGTTTTCTTTTAATTCATAAATAAATAGGGACGAAAAGGATTAAAGACCACCCGTTCTCGTCATCTTCATGCTTTGAAGACACTATCTCGCTCCAACGGTTAGCCTATTTGTTTGACATCTTTACTCGACTCACTGAGCTTGGCCTTCGACTACAAGGTTCGAGTGCAACCATTTTCTCTCTGTAAGAGAAAATTAAGGGAATGATTAAAAAAAATGCAACTTTGTAGACGCTTTTTGCGAGAGAACATCCGAGTGTTTCTCAACACTTCAAAGTCAGGATGTGAAAATACATATTAAAAAATACTTGAAATAACTGCTCTTGCAGTTACATGAATACTTTCCAAAAAAGAATGGTTGATTATCACTCTTGGGTTCAGAATCCATTCGAGTTTTCGGAAAGTATTCCACTGAGTAACTTGTCAATAAAAGAACAGGAGACGCTCCAGGACATCTCTTTTGGCGGTCAACTCAAGTTGGAGTTTAATTAGACGCCGCTGACCGACTTTTCGATAATGAGATTCTTTGAGTATTCAAAACTTGCAAAGAAAGTTTTTAAATTCCTGATGTCATTTTCGACCTTTGTGAGACGGGATTTTTGACAATGGTGACTATCATGAGCAAATATCGTCAATGGCTTATTGATTTGGAAAACAACTTTGAACTTAACCTTTTAGTAGTGGTTCCCAACATTACGGAACTCTGTGAAGAAACAGGCAAATATTTTCGATGGGTAGGTGGAGCATTCAAATTTTTTCAAGGGGTATTTGGTATGAAAAGTTTGGAAATCACTTCTGTAAATCATCCCAAATGTTTACTACGTTGGTCCAACTACTGTGAATATACCTCAAAGTTGAGGTTCCATCTTGCTGAGGTTGCTTCTTGCTGAAGTTCCTTCTTGCTGAGGTTCCTCCTCATTGAGATTCCTTCTCGCTGAGGTTCCTTCTTGCTGAGGTTCCTTCTTTTCGGCTTGTAACTCCATCTTTCTCGTTTACGATCGTGTTTCGAGCATAATGCTTTTGAACAAAATAACGAAAATGAAGCCGTTATTCTGTCTTTTTCAATGAAATTGCCAATACTACTTTTCATATTACATTATTCCTTCTACATAACATAATAAATTCAGTAAAAATAATAACAAATAAAATAAATACAAACCTTTAACAAAAACAGTATAAACATGGTATTGAAAGCTCAAGCTATTTTCGGTGACTATTGATCAAAGCGATACGAAATTACCGCAAATAGCAAATACATATTGAAATAAGTATTTTGCATTCTTGTACTTCAACGTTTTAAATTTTTTATTCCCTCTACGCTGTAAACAGCGTAGAGGGAAAAAAGGTTGGACACCTCTGCTCTAGAAGGCCAGTTAGGACCTTACACATAGCGACTAGTGTCGGGTTTACGTAACCCCATAATAAAAATTGCATTTATAGATGAATTATAGATGAAATTATTGCTACAGAACGATAGCAATTATTATTATTATTAAAGCTCTATTTCGTTGCGTTTGATTTCATATACTAACAAGTATAATAATATTAAGAGATGGTATGATCAATGTTGCTTTGTAAAAAATATTATAAATAGTTTTGATAATACTGTATATTAATTTATTTGTCAGGAGAACTTTCAATTCTTGAGTGAATGGTTTGGAAGTGGATGTTCAATAATACATGGTGTTATTATATAGTTCGTGAACTGTCTTTGTTTATTAATAAAAGCACAAGTGCAACCAAGGGTTTATTTATGGAGGTTAAAGCATATTTGTACATTTATTTCTCCGATAGAATATATATCAAAGGTTTTAGATATACATTTTAATAATTACTGTAGTATTCCCTCCCTCTTCACTCGTCATTTGTAGAATATATCACCCATGAAAAGCAGAAATGAAACTGCTTTTTAACTATTTCCATTTTAAGTTCTGAATTTTTTTTCTTCTCTTGTGGAAAGGGGCTTGTCTCGGCAAACCAGTACATGTTCCTGGTATAGCTAACCATAAAAATGATCGAAGGAGGCGTGGCATAAGGCTATACCTCAACAAATTGTATTTTTATCTGTATTATTGTTATAACTTTTATCTGCAAATGCACAATGCACATGTAACAAATATTTATTTTCGGGGCACCAAACGTTTCAATCCTCAGTGGTTAAAATAAATTCGCATTTATGTTAAACTAAATATTAATTCAGAGAACGTAAGGTCATTATCGCAGTTACAGATAACTGAAACAAAATACAACCTTAATATATATATATATATATATATATATATATATATATATATATATATATATATATATATTATATATATGCAGACTGCAAATTACAATACTTGCAAAATTTAGCTACGGAAACCAGCATAGATATATACCTAACGGAAAACACACTTACATAAGTGCGAAAAAGGCTGTGAAAACTGCATTGAGAATACTGAAAAATATGCTGGACTACAACATATACAGAGCAAATAGAGTGGCTAGACGAGGGGGAGGGTGTTGTATCTACGTGAAAGTTATATTGGAAGTAAAAGAACTGACCCTAACCATTATGGACATCTACAGACCACCAAATACCACAAAAAGTGAATTCCAATTTGCCAGCAATGAAATACAAAACATGTTAAAATTACTTGAAACTCCAGCAACAAATATTCTAATTTTCGGAGATTTTAATTTCCCATTCTTAACATGGAAGAAAAATGACGAAGTCATATATATTGAGAAGTTTCATGGCAACATTACAAAAGATGATAGAACCCAAGCAATAATGCTATTAGATATGATGGAACATTACGCCCTTACTCAGGAAATCTGTGAAGCCACTAGGAAAGAGAACGTTTTGGATTTAATTTTGACAGATAACAATGAGGTAATAATAAATAAAAAGGTAACGCACACAAATTTCTCCGACCATAACCTAATCGATATACAATTGAAGTTAGCACCCAGAGGTCCGAAAACGCATCCCAGAGAGGTAGAAGGAATATTTGAAGGCTTAAACATAAATTCAAAGAAAATAGATTGGGAAAGTGTAAATAAAGATTTAAAGGAAGTAAATTGTGAATTACTACTTCACGAGAAGACTCCAGAACAAATACTGTACTAGGTACAATGGAGTCTGAAACCAAACCTGTATTACTGAAGTATGTTCCAGAGAGACAAAAGAGAAAACGTAGCAAGCTCGAGAGAAAAATCAGGACACTATTTAGACAACGTAAGCAAACCGTAAAACATCTCCACAGATGCAAAACTGATGCAAGGAGACTCAAACTAGAGAGGAAACTAGGCGAACTAGAAATGGACCTAAAGCAAACATTCATATAGGCTATAAGACAAACGAGGAGGAAAACAAGGTAGCAGAAACATAAAAAATAACCCAAAATATCTCTACACTTTTGCAAAAAGGAAAATGCAGTGTAAAGAGAGTATTGGTCCGTTGATAGATGGGGAGGCCAAACACACAAATGAACCCAAAAAATGAGTGAACTGCTTAAGGAACAATTTAACTCTGGGTTTAGCACCCCTAAGTCCGAAATGAAAGTAGAACGCACAGATGAATTTTTCGACATTGATACAAATCAGCCAGGGACAAATTCTGGCACAAACCTATTAATGGACTTAGAGTTCTCGGAAGGAGACTTTGCTAAAGCCTTCGATAAATGTGACCATGGAATTATAGCACATACACTTAAGAATACAGGAATTACTGGAAAGCTGGGAAGATGGATATTTAATTTCTTGACGCAAAGAACACAAAGAGTGGTGGTAAATGGAGTCAAATCGGAAGTCTCGGAAGTAGCGAGCTCTGTCCCACAAGGAACAGTACTAGCTCCCTTGCTGTTGATAATAATGAGTGCAGATATTGATGCAGATATTAATGACAGTATTGTATCATGTTTCGAAGATGACACAAAGATATGCAAGGAAATATTGAACGAAGGTGACATAGAAAGATTACAAAACGACATTGAAACATTATTCCAGTGGGCAGAAGACAACAATATGAAGTTCAACGAAGAAAATTCCAACTTCTAAGATATGGTAATAACAAGGAGCTACAGAATAAAGGGTACAAAACTCTGAAAACCAAACAGATAACACCAAATCCAAAGTCAGGGATCTTGGAGTAATAATATCGTCGGATGCAGAATTCAGAGAGCACTATAAACTCAAAATTACAACGGCTAGAAAAATAATGGGAATCATCTGGAGGAGCTTCCGCAGCAGAAAAGCAAACATCATGCGCAAATTATGGAAGCGTCTAGTCCTATCAGTAATTGAGTATTGCTCAGTACTCACAAGCCTATACAGAAAACGAGACTGCAAACATTGAAGCTATACAAAGGACTTTTACATCTAAGATAGAGGAAACGGAAGGTGAAGACTACTGGTCTCCACTACAATCCCTGAAAGTCTACTCTCTCGAAAGAAAGAAGGCGCGAGCGGGACACAATAATATACATATGGAAAATAGTTGAGGGCTCTGTCCCTAACCTTAGAAATGAAATAGAAACAAACTGGAATGAGAGAAGAGGCAGATTTTGTATAGTCCCAGCTGCGGTGGGACAAGGGGCCATGAAAACGAGGATGGAAAATACCCTCAGAATACGAGGCCCAAAGCTTTTCAATGTCCACCAAAAAAAGTGAGGAATCTCCAGCACACCAACCTGAATAACTTCAAGAACCAGCTGGACAGATTCATGTGCAAAGTCCCTGACCACAATGAACAGCCATGCGTGGCTGGCTACGAGGGCAGGAGGAGATCAGATAGCAATTCTCTCCGTCACCAAATCCCGCAAATGAAGTGGGATGCTGCAGAGGGGTCGACCGTAGATCGATCCTGAACCGTCGTTCGAACTCACCTAAAGTATGCACCTAAAGTAAGTATGTATATATATATATATATATATATATATATATATATATAAATAGTCAGTGGTGGGCACCGTTAACCAAAAAGTTAACTTCGTTAACCGCTAATCCGTTAACCAAAAAGTTAACTTCGTTAACCGTTAATCCGTTAATTCGTTAAACATGTAACGGAAGTTACAGATAAACCGTTAACGTTAACTTTTATTATAAAAAAAATGAGAAACACAATATATATATATAATTTAATTTTCCCTCTTCTTCTCGTTCTCCATTTTGTCCATGAGATGCATGTTGCCCTTCATGAAATTAGCATATCAAAGTTTTCATCAGACAGGGATGATCTCTTGGCCCTCAGGATGTCCTTGCCCATAGAGAACAAACGCTCCACTGCAGCACTGGAGGGGATGGCTGTGTTGAACTTGATGAACAAGTCCACCAACACTTGCTCACCCAAGAAGGCAGCATCTGTCAGCAAGTCCTTGGAGTTGGTCTCCAGCCAGGTCTTGACCAAGTTCTGGACCTTGCCCTTGAGTGACCTGTGGCTTCTGCTGCTCTCTTTTGTCTGGATGACAGCACTGAAGAAGTCATCCTCCTCCTCCTCCTCGTTGTTGCTGCCTCCACTGTTGCTGCCCACTTCGTTGGACTGCTGCTTCATGGCCTCCTCGACTGTACCCTCCATGCTTTTCCTCACCCTGACGACCTTGGTGTTGTCATACTTGTCCAACCAGATGAGGCGAAACCTGGGATGGAAGGCAGCAGCCAGCTGGCATTCGTCATCCTCCAGGAGGGGCCCAAACCTTTGTCGATGCCTGCCAAAAGTGCGTCGACCAAGGCGCTGCAGTAGACGAGGCCCTTGGACTTCAAGTCCTTAAGCCTGAAGATTGTCGCAGCAACTGTTGGCAGCAGAGTCCCAAGGTAGGCTTGTTCCTCCCCCTGGATCTTGTCGAGTGCTTTGGCCACAGGTGACATGATCTGGAAATAAAACAATGGAGAATTAGTAAATTGTAGAAATTCAAATTTGTGTTATTCTGCAATATTATTCTGCTGTATTTTACTCAATAATATAACGATAATTGAATGAGCAAAACTAAAACGTATCTACTGGCTGGTGTTAAGAAAAATATAACTTTATTGCAATAAATAAATATAGTTGGAATAATTGTATTCTTAAACGTTTACGTAAACAACGCTATTATTGTATCAAGGTCCTGCCTTTAATTGTAGCCAGAAAAAAAATAAATCGTGGAATTTCCACGAGTCCCGCTTGTTATTATTAATTTATAAATATATTACCTTGACATACTCTTTCATTAAGTCGACATCCTGGTCTTTGAAGGTGTTGACCTTCAGCTGGGTCATGACTCTGTGGAGAGCAGGCCTCTTCGTCTCCAGGATTGTGTTCAGGACCACCACAGAGTCATAGGTGGAGTTCCACCTCGTCGTGTTGGGGACAACCAGCCTCCTCCCCACCTCACCATTAGGGTGGATCGATTTTACATTTTTTTCGATTTCCATATTTTAATAGAGACAAAAACTTGCGCATGCATGAGAAAATAGCCTCTGAAAAATCTTACCTTAATAGGTAATCATCTTCTGCCCCCGGCACAGCGATGAAAATCATATTTTAGTAGTCAAAAACGTATTTTTAAACCTAGCCTAGAGTCATAAAATTTTGCGTGTGTGTTATTTCATGCCTAAGCAACGATATAAATGATATGGGAAATATATAAATGCATTATTTAAGACAAAGAGCCGATCTGAAAATATGTATAATATACATATTTTCTGATCGGCTCTTTGTCTTAAATAATGCATTTATATATTTCCCATAGCATTTATATCGTTGCTTAGGCATGAAATAACACACGCGCAAAATTTTATGACTCTAGGCTAGGGTTTAAAAATACGTTTTTGACTACTAAAATATGATATTCATCGCTCTGCCGGGGGCAGAAGATGATTACCTATTAAGCTAAGATTTTGCAGAGGCTATCTTCTCATGCATGCGCAAGTTTTTGTCTCTATTAGAATATGGAAATCGAAAAAAATGTAAAATCGATCCACCCTACTCACCATTCGTTCATCACTATTAACAGTGGCGGATTAATTGCGCACCTGCACAGCACTGAAAATAATATAAACTTTTAAACGTTTATTTATGAATTTTTTGGGTTAACGGACTTGAGTTAACGGAAGTTAAATGTAACGGAAGTTAATTAGTCCGATAATGATTTTCAAAGTTAACTTAAAAGTTAAATCGTTAACGAAAAAGTTAACTTCGTTAATTAACGATTAACGGATTAACGGTTTGTGCCCAGCTTTGTAAATAGTATATATATATATATATATATATATATATATATAATATATATATATATATATATATTATATATATATAAAGGGTGTCCCAGAAGTCTTGGAGGGTTTTATTTGGCTATAACTTTTTTGTTTGGGGATCAAATAAAAAAAGGTTTGTAACGCTTAAAATATATTTATTGCGATTTTAATTACAAATTTAATATCTGGTGAAAATCTTCATTTTCATTGCGTAAATCTAAAATCGCATTAGCGTACGTTATCCGACTCTGATGATCTTGTGATTTAATTTCTTGAGCAATTTGAATTTTGTACGGGTAAAGATTGATATCCTCTCTTAAAATTCGATGTAAGGAACTTCTTGAAATGTTTAATTCCTGGCTGCGTCGTCGGACTGATGTGGATTTTCCTCAACGTTTTCACGAACCATCTCAACCAGTGTTAGATTTCGGCTTGTCCGAGGACGCCCAGTCCGTGGTTCGTCTCCCTGACCCTTCCCCATACGAAATTTAGCGACGTACCGTCGAATAGCTCGATCAGAAGGAGCAGAACGTGTGTTGAATTTTAATCGAAAAGCTCTTTGAGCAGCAACGATGGAAGAGTTGTTTGTCAAATAAAGTTCCACAATAGCCACTCTTTGTTGCACTGCCCAAGATTCCATTTTCATTAATCGCAGCAAGGGTACTTTAATTGAAAAAGAAAAATAAATAAATTAATAAAAAAATCAAAAAAGAAAAAAGTTATAGCCAAATAAAATCCCCTCCAAGACTTCTGGGACACCCTGTGTATATATATTACAAGACAAGCACACGAAACGTATTTACATTATATAAATTATGAGCTTCCTCTCTGTCACATCACAATTTGACGGCAAGTACTGTACGTGTAACTCATTATTATTATTATATATATATATATATTATATATATATATATATATATATAGGTCGGCTGCGGTCCCTCAATACTAGGATGATATCCGCTACCAAAAGTGAAGAAGAGACAGCTTAAGTTTAGGACACGTTTACTAGCCCCTCCCGCTGATTCGGGGCGAGCAGAGCAGATCCTGAATAGGACTGCTAAGTCGCGGACGCAGCTGCCGAATCACACTCCTGTCTTCTGTATTCAAGTGCGAGACGACCTTCTTACGTCCGCTTCCTACGTGAAGTTCCGTAACTCGAGACTTCCGGATATCACAGTCCTGTACCTGTCGCCACTCGTCCATCGCGGCAGGACTTGGTAAATGATGGGACCCTAGGTAGAAACCTGCACGTGATTTCTCTTCACGTGGGGAAACCGGTGCGCCAACGGTAACCACACGAGCTTGACGACGAGGGGACATGAATCCGATGGCATGGAAGAACTATAACGATCAGAGGCCGCCCTCTCGCTACAGTATGACGTAAAACAGTGTCAACCTCCTCAAAAAAGGTTGTCTCCAGCCAGAGATGAGCACTATTACGATACATGTATCGGCGTTACTTACGTATCGAGCGATACTTTTGTATCGGTAACGGTATCGCCTTAGCTACTTGATCGATGTATCGGTATCGCCTTAGCTACTTGATCGATGTATCGGTATCGGTATCACTAAGGCCATTTTTCTTAATTAAGTTATAATGTTGAAGGGATCTGATATTTACAATTTACATATACAAATTTATACAAATTACATTTACAAATTTATTTACATATTACTAAGATTTGTTCATTCTTATAGTAATGTATCGCGATACATGTATCGGTATCGATATCGCTTTAGCCATCTATAAAGTATCGATGTATCGGTATCGCTTTAGACCAGAGCTAGTAGTATACCCGCAAAAAGGGAGACAGAGAATGGATCAATTTGAAAATTTCCCCCCTCACCGTCCTTCATGGCGGTCCCTCCTTTATGAGGTGTCCTTCATGGTCCTTCATGGTCCTTCAAAAAAAAAAAAAAAATTTAAAAAAATTAAATTTAAAAAATTAAATTTAAAAAATTAAATTTTAAAAATGATTCGTCTTCACCTTCCTTCGAAAAAAATGTAAGAAAGGATTGAGCCTCGCCTTCCTTCTTGAAAAAGTCCTTTCATGAGAAACAAGAACAAACATGCAAAAACATACATACAGTGCCCGCGAAAAGTATCCGATCACCCTTGAAATTTGTATTTTTTACATAAAAAACAATGTTTAAATGTATACTAACCTTATATTAGTATTTTGTCATCTGTCCTTTGGTTTGGATGACTTGTTCTAGACATTTTGGCATGGATTTAATCAAGTTTTGACAAACTTCCACTGATATTTCCTTGCACCATACCTTTTTGATGGCCTCTTGTAATTTTTCGACTGAGCCAGTGTCGTGGCATTCAACCTTATTTTTTTATTAGCCACAGATTTTCTATCGGATTGAGATCTGGACTATTACCAGGCCAATCCAAAATATCAAATTTATTGTCAGTAATCCATTTTGTCACTATTTTGGCCCTGTGACATGGTGCACCATCATGCATGTATGTTTTTGTCCTTTGGATTGCCATTGCCATTGGAAGTTTATCCTGTAGCATTGCTAAATACCGTGCACCATTCATAGTTGTGTTCTTCGGAAGAAAATATAAGTTTCCACGCCCATAGTAACCGAAACAACCCCAAACCATCACACTTGGAGGGTGTTTCATTGTCTTTAGGGTGTATTTAGGGTCCATCCTATTTGAGCCAATAGGCCGGCGAACCTTTTTTGGACAACTTCTGAATGTCAAAAATGTCGACTCATCGCTAAATAAAACCTTCTTCCAGTCATCAACAGTCCAATGAATGTATTTTTTACAAAATGCGACACGTTTTTTACGCATTTTTTCATTAATGAACGGTTTCTTAGCAGCATGGCGAGATGGTAATCCGAGTTCTTTTTGGAGCCGCTCCTGGATAGTTCGTTCAGAAACACCAGATAACAAATTATTCATATTAAATTTTATTTCTTTCGCAGTTATTGTTGGGTTTTTCAATACTAAACGTTTCATAAGTTTGTCTGTTCGCGAATTTGTTTTTCTCGGTCTGCCAGATCGTTTTTTAGGGACTGGCGTGGTTAGGCCACCATTGTTCTTAGCCCGTGAAACCCATAAATTAACGGTACTTTGGGATATGTTTAATTCCTTAGCTATCTGTCTCTGTGATTTCCCACATGCATGCAAAGCAACAATAGCACCTCGACAATCACTCTTAAGTTGTTTTTTAGCACACATTATATATAAATTTTATTTACACCACTTTCTGTAAAAAAAAAAAATATCAAGAAATTTACACAAACAGTGAAATCTGACAAATTTGAGACACAGCCACCCGCAACGAAGGCTACCAGAACACTAATTTGAGAATGCGTTGGATAGATCTCATATCAGCGAGCAACCTCAAAGTTACCAGATGTCGCTAGAACAAATAGAAAGTGAATTACGTGTCTCTGAATATTAAGGGAAAATATTGTATTTTCTTGAGTGATCGGATACTTTTCGCGGGCACTGTACATTCGAGTACTTCCTGTTCAGGCAAATTCCGCCAGACAGTAGAAATGGAAACGAATATCTGAAAAGTTTTAATACGTCTAACGAGAATGTGCATCAGCACATCGAATTTTCAAATGTTAACAAATTGCGAACAATACATAAATGAAAATCAGAGTGATCATATTTTAAACCGAATACAAGTTCTTTGTTTAAGATCTGTATTATGAAAAATAAAATGAATATTTATTATTTTAATTTAAATAAATTAATTTCTCTCTTTTTTAAGGGAAACTGGCTTATTTTCAAACGAGATGACCTTCAAATACAATATATACATATAGTACACGCATATTTGTTTATTTACTTTTAAATATGTAGTTTTCTGTTATTTACATCGCTATATACCATTACATTCACTTTCACATGCTATCTTCTGGTATATGAACTAATAATTTTACCGTTCATCAAATTTCGTTATAAAATTACATGTGTTAAAAAGAACATCAAGTTGCGTAACGATGCTTTAAACTAAATCACCAAAGTTGTTTTCCTCCTCTAAACATCCACTTAAATATTATTACTAATATTGATTTATTGTTATTATTACATATATATTATGTACACGTGTTAAGAGTATTTAAATTAAATATATTGATTTCAATTCCCTTCGTAATAAAAGCATCTGGCAACTATACCCCCAATCTTGCTATATATTTCTCTCAGTAATTGTTTTCAGGTTAGTTGTTAAGTTTAACTTTCTTCTAAAGACTATTAGTTGATACTAATCTTGCTATTATTATTATTATTATCATATATATATATATATATAATATAACATCCAAATAAGTAGGTTCGGGTAAAAAACTTTCTCAGTAGATGCAATTAAAGAAAACGGGATGTCGAGTTTGTGTGGATTGTCATTTTTAAATAGATTCAGTGGGAGATAGGTACTGAAACTTGAGAGATTTTTCATGAAGAACCTTTCTAGTTGCAGTCATAGCGTCCATTCACATTACTTTAATTAGCATTTCTCTTATTTATCGACTGTTCACAATTCCTCATAACTCTCATAATAAACGTATTTGTTTTCACTTTTCTTTCACGCCAGACAAGTCTCAGTATTTACATCAATCACACAGAATGTTCATGCTTATTGTTTTTGTCACTAGCTGTACCAAACATGTCTTTACAAATGAAGCGTACCGTTACACAACGTTTAAAATGTTATAATTAATGCTTTATGATATCAGATCTCGTATAAAAAGCATTATTTTCTGTACAAATGGCCACAAAAATACTTTCAATCCTAATATATGTACGTATAGTATGCAACATACGCCTTTTCACCTGTATTAAAAACGTAAAAGTATCATCATGCGATCTTAGTTTCCGCAATGACGTGAGCCCTAACATTTAATTTAAAATTATTTAACAGATCATTCGAGGGAACTGTACATCGATCTCATTATAACTTCTGACTCATAATAACCGCCATACATATTTACACGAGTTCAATTTAAATATATATATATATATATATATATATATATATATATATATATATATTATACAGTGGTGTAGTGCTAAATAAAGAAGTGAGGGAACGCATTTTGAAAGTGTTACTCAGATGCGGGGGGGGGGACAATAGCGAGCGCGGCGAGCCCATACAGCTGGGGGTCCGGGGGCACTGTAAGCCCCCGGGAAATCTTTTGAAATCTGACCAATTTCAGGGATATTTTGAGGTCATATGCACTGGATATTAGGATATATTCCAAGGTTGAAGATGCAGTATTTCCAGTGTCATTAGATATATGACATCCAGTACGATCAATAAAAATAGCTAACAACTGGAATGATTAACTAAAAAAAAGTTAAATGGTACGCCGTGGTGACTGTTTCATCAGATCTTTATAGGTAGCATTGCCTCAGTCGAAGCTAAAAGAAATGAAACAGTTAATGATTCTTATATTTCTTCTAGGGGTGGGAATTAAAATTTCATGACGTTAGAGATTTGTAAGTTCGGATTTATTTGAAAAGTGAGGGAACGCCGTTCCGTCTACCAAAAAAAAGTAAGGGAACGCCGTTCCCACAGCACTACACAATGTATATATATATATATATATATATATATATATATATATATATATATATATATATATATATAGGAGTTTGTATGTGCCATTCCAACAGAAGGCAGGAAGTGTCTGAACCCTGTTTCTCCCATCACTGTCCTCTTCATCTGGCCTTTTTACATGTCACGTCTACCCTGTGAGCAGCCCAGCATACTCTCAAATACGCGCTTCTCACTATATTCCTTACTACACACGCATGCATCTTACACACTACACAGTCTTTTCAAAAAAGGTGTAATTTCAGTAGTCTCGGAGATTCGCGATTGTCCCCTCCTACATTTTCTCAGTAATTGTTTTCAGACTAGTAGCTAAGTTTAACTTTCTTTTAATGACTATTAGTTGCTACTAATCTTCTTCTTCTTATTATTATTATTATTATCATTGTTATATATATATATATATATATATATATATATATATATATATAACATCCAAATAAGTAGGTTCGGGTAAAAAACTTTCTCAGTAGATGCAATTAAAGAAAACGGGATGTCGAGTTTGTGTGGATTGTCATTTTTAAATAGATTCAGTGGGAGATAGGTACTGAAACTTGAGAGATTTTTCATGAAGAACCTTTCTAGTTGCAGTCATAGCGTCCATTCACATTACTTTAATTAGCATTTCTCTTATTTATCGACTGTTCACAATTCCTCATAACTCTCATAATAAACGTATTTGTTTTCACTTTTCTTTCATGCCAGACAAGTCTCAGTATTTACATCAATCACACAGAATGTTCATGCTTATTGTTTTTGTTACTAGCTGTACCAAACATGTCTTTACAAATTGAAGCGTACCGTTACACAACGTTTAAAATGTTATAATTAATGCTTTATGATATCAGATCTCGTATAAAAAGCATTATTTTCTGTACAAATGGCCACAAAAATACTTTCAATCCTAATATATGTACGTATAGTATGCAACATACGCTTTTCCAACTGTATTGAAAACGTAAAAGTATCATCATGCGATCTTAGATTCTGCAATGACGTAAGTGAGCCTTAACATATAATTTAAAATTATTTAACAGATCTTTCGAGGGAACTGTACATCGATCTCATTATTTATATATATATATATATATATATATATATATATATATATATATATAAGGAGTTTGTATGTGGCATTCCAACAGAAGACAGGAAGTGTCCGAACCCTGTTTCTCACATCACTGTCATCCTCACCTGGCCTTTTTACATGTCTCGTCTACCCTGTGAGCAGTCCAGCACACTCTCAAACACGCGCTTTTTCACTATATTCCTTACTACACACGCATGCATCTTACACACTACACAGTCTTTTCAAAAAGGTGTAATTTCAGTAGTCCAGAAGACTCGCGATTGGCCCCTCCTTCCTGCATGCATCGTATATATTACGAAACAATTTATAAAGTTCTCTCTTATTGCTTTCCTTATTGTAATGGGTATCACAACCGATTTTTCAATATTATTTAAGTATTATGTTGAGCAACATAACCCCCCCCCCCCACAGACTAGTTTCTTAGCATAATCATGAAACATGAAACAAGATTATATTAATATATATGAAAATGAAAATGAAAAGGTTTATTGGCAGACTATAGTCCATATGACAAATATTATTAATACAATGACAGTTCATACACTAAGGATAGAAATATATACAATTGATTAGAAATAATACTGCACTGTCGAAGTTAAGTGGAGCTACAGACAGACGTTTTCGTACCAAGAAGTCCATAGCTTAGAGGATAAATGGCAGGACTCATGGATAGCTTGGATGATCGGGTTGGTTGACTTTTTAATTCTTTGCATTAGACTGTGTTGAGCACGTCTTGTTACCTCCGGGAAGCTCGGAACATTGCGGGTAGCAAACATTTGCGAAGCTGAGCATCTCGGGGGTAATTTATGTAAGAGTCTAAAAGACCTGTTGTACATCAAATTTAGGGTTCTGCCAGAACCTTTTTTATAATTCACCCAGAGTTGCTGACCGTATATATTACTGCAGAAAGCACGAAAGAGTGTCTTTAGCTTCACTTGTACAGAAACGAAAGTTCCTTATGGTCATGTATATATATATATATATATATATATATATATATATATATATTATATATATATATATATATATATATTATATATATATATATATATATATTATATATATATATCCAAAAGTAGTTTGAAGGCTTATTCCATCTCACGACTGACTATAATTATACACTTTAGAGGAGTTTGAAAATTGCATATATTTAGACAAAAAGTATTAGGTCTTAAGCTGATTTCATGTCAATATCAGCGTGCTTCACTGCCCTTTCAGTCATTGTGACCTTAGATCGTACCAGAACTATGGTCTTGACAAAGCACAATGTGTTAAATTTACCAAACAAGGATTACCTATGTTCAGGACTCTGGACATTTCCATACTCAACATCAACTATGCCCATTTGATCGTACCTTTCTTTATGTACATGCAATAGCATCAATTGGTTAAGCTTTCTCTGAATCGTGTTTGAACTCAGATAAGATTTAATACGCACGATATTACTAAACGAGCGTTCACTACAACACGTAATGGAGGCAGGCATCACTATAATTAACTTTGTTTACGTAATCACAGAGGAGATAAGAAATTACTGGTCAGGTGTCAGTGATTGCACGTGTGTAACTACATTACGTAGGATTAACTGCTCAAGGGATTCGTGAACACAAAGTTCATACAGAGGTTGTTAGATGAGTATGTAGTCTTGCAGGAAGGAAGTCTGAGCCCTAGAATGAAGTTACACTCACTAATTATGCTGTGGACGTCTATCCTTTGCATCCTCGAGAAGCAAATCTTTACACTGGACATACATTTTGCACTATACTTCGTTAAAACTCTCAGTTATGGGTATTATAATGAGATACAGAGCTTCATAATGTGCCTTTCTGTAATGATCTTCAGATGCATAGCTACCTTCCGGTGGAACACAATCCTCTTCTAGCCTAGCTGGAACTCTTCTAAATCGAGGCTGTGAGGGTACATCTACCTGACAGGAACCTAGTGACTGTACATTCTTTCAGAAAAGACTAGCCCCTTCATCATTGCGCATATTTCAAAGAGTTTTATCAGTCATACCACCAATAGCTTATATATATATATATATATATATATATATATATATATATATATATATATATATATATATATATATATATATATATATACACACTATATATATATATATATATATATATATATATATAGATATATAGAGAGAGAGAGAGAGAGAGAGAGAGAGAGAGAGAGAGAGAGAGGTTGCAAAGAATGATGATGCGAAATTTGAATCACAAAATAAGATAGCAGTAAACAGAGTAAAGAGAATAACGGGGCAGATATTGATAGTCTTTAAACGATGGGATAGGAATATAAGGATTCCTATACTGAAAACCCTGATCATACCCAAATTGGAATACTGCTCGGTTCTAACATCCCCATATAAAAAAGAGGACATTAGGCAGCTGTAAGGGATTCAGAGAAGCTTCACAACCAAGATCGATGGGGGGGTGCAAAGAACTAAATTACTGGGAAAGATTATGAAAGCTATTCATATTTTCACTGGAAAGGAGGAGAGAGAGAAACACCATTATTTACACTCGGGAAATAATGAAGAAACTTATCCCTAATCTTACTCTGAACCCTGTAACTTCCTAAACAACGGTGGAAAGTAGAAAAGGAAGACTGCGTCGTGTTCCCAAATTAAAGGCGAGACAGGGAACATCCTTAACCCTGAAAAAAATTAGTTTTGTGGTGAGACGACCAAAACTGTCTAAACAAAAGCCCAAAGACCTAAGGAACATGAAGGGAGTTGCTGTGGACATCTTCAAAAGATGATTAGACGCCTGGCTCAGAACAATCCCCGATGAACGGGACGTACATGGCTATGTGAGGTGGAGAGTACAAGAAAGCACTCGCCCCTCGACCAAGACAGGCCTAGAGGGGACACCAGCCTGACCTTCGTGTGAAGAGAGAACTACGCACGGAACCGCAACGTTGCGTATACACACACATTTTATTCGTGCATTTATCCGTGATTCACTGTCGTCAATTGAATTAACATAACCTACTAATTGTTACCACTGTACACTTAACCGTGATCGTGACATGGTGCTAGCCGTGATTTGAGGGTGTTTACATTTGGGGGTCTCCTCCCGCCATCCCACACAATGCGTCTCAGTCAATGTCTCTCAGCGCAGCCAAAGACAATATTACGGACGATACAAAGATCAGCAGAAAAATCAACGAGTGGTACAAAACTTCAAAATAAATCCAATTACCTTCCAAACAACACAGGACAATAGGAAAGTCAGAATGTGTAGTGTCCCCAAACTAAAGGCCTGACAAGAGACCTCCTCAACACTGAAGGAAATTAGCCTGGTTGTCAGTGGGCCAAGACATTTTAACCAGCTTCACCTTCATGTGAAGAGAGACCGACGCAGAGGGGGGGGGGCACTACCATCGAGTATAGCAATTTAACTTGAAGTAGTAGCATTATTAAATATTTAAATTAAATAGATGATTCTTTCGCAATAAAAATTAGGTGGTAACCTACATCTTAACACATAGCTATCATATCTACAGCTAATTACGCAAAAGTACATTTCTCTTTCATATTGAGTTGCCAGATAGCAATATTTATTAAATTAAACCATATATTAATCATCCATTTAAATAGTGTACCACAATATTTAAATGGATGATTAATATATGGTTTAATTTAATAAATATTGCTATCTGGCAACTCAATATGAAAGAGAAATGTACTTTTGCGTAATTAGCTGTAGATATGATAGCTATGTGTTAAGATGTAGGTTACCACCTAATTTTTATTGCGAAAGAATCATCTATTTAATTTAAATATTTAATAATGCTACTACTTCAAGTTAAATTGCTATACTCGATGGTAGTGCCCCCCCCCCTCTGCGTCGGTCTCTCTTCACATGAAGGTGAAGCTGGTTAAAATGTCTTGGCCCACTGACAACCAGGCTAATTTCCTTCAGTGTTGAGGAGGTCTCTTGTCAGGCCTTTAGTTTGGGGACACTACACATTCTGACTTTCCTATTGTCCTGTGTTGTTTGGAAGGTAATTGGATTTATTTTGAAGTTTTGTACCACTCGTTGATTTTTCTGCTGATCTTTGTATCGTCCGTAATATTGTCTTTGGCTGCGCTGAGAGACATTGACTGAGACGCATTGTGTGGGATGGCGGGAGGAGACCCCCAAATGTAAACACCCTCAAATCACGGCTAGCACCATGTCACGATCACGGTTAAGTGTACAGTGGTAACAATTAGTAGGTTATGTTAATTCAATTGACGACAGTGAATCACGGATAAATGCACGAATAAAATGTGTGTGTATACGCAACGTTGCGGTTCCGTGCGTAGTTCTCTCTTCACACGAAGGTCAGGCTGGTGTCCCCTCTAGGCCTGTCTTGGTCGAGGGGCGAGTGCTTTCTTGTACTCTCCACCTCACATAGCCATGTACGTCCCGTTCATCGGGGATTGTTCTGAGCCAGGCGTCTAATCATCTTTTGAAGATGTCCACAGCAACTCCCTTCATGTTCCTTAGGTCTTTGGGCTTTTGTTTAGACAGTTTTGGTCGTCTCACCACAAAACTAATTTTTTTCAGGGTTAAGGATGTTCCCTGTCTCGCCTTTAATTTGGGAACACGACGCAGTCTTCCTTTTCTACTTTCCACCGTTGTTTAGGAAGTTACAGGGTTCAGAGTAAGATTAGGGATAAGTTTCTTCATTATTTCCCGAGTGTAAATAATGGTGTTTCTCTCTCTCCTCCTTTCCAGTGAAAATATGAATAGCTTTCATAATCTTTCCCAGTAATTTAGTTCTTTGCACCCCCCCATCGATCTTGGTTGTGAAGCTTCTCTGAATCCCTTACAGCTGCCTAATGTCCTCTTTTTTATATGGGGATGTTAGAACCGAGCAGTATTCCAATTTGGGTATGATCAGGGTTTTCAGTATAGGAATCCTTATATTCCTATCCCATCGTTTAAAGACTATCAATATCTGCCCCGTTATTCTCTTTACTCTGTTTACTGCTATCTTATTTTGTGATTCAAATTTCGCATATCATCTTGCATCATCTCTTTGCAACCTCTCTCTCTCTCTCTCTCTCTCTCTCTCTCTCTCTCTCTCTCTCTCTCTCTCTCTCTCTCTCTCTCTCTCTCTCTCTCTCTCTATATATATATATATATATATATATATATATATATATATATATATGTGTGTGTGTGTATCATATATATATATATATATATAAGCTATTGGTGGTATGACTGATAAAACTCTTTGAAATATGCGCAATGATGAAGGGGCTAGTCTTTTCTGAAAGAATGTACAGTCACTAGGTTCCTGTCAGGTAGATGTACCCTCACAGCCTCGATTTAGAAGAGTTCCAGCTAGGCTAGAAGAGGATTGTGTTCCACCGGAAGGTAGCTATGCATCTGAAGATCATTACAGAAAGGCACATTATGAAGCTCTGTATCTCATTATAATACCCATAACTGAGAGTTTTAACGAAGTATAGTGCAAAATGTATGTCCAGTGTAAAGATTTGCTTCTCGAGGATGCAAAGGATAGACGTCCACAGCATAATTAGTGAGTGTAACTTCATTCTAGGGCTCAGACTTCCTTCCTGCAAGACTACATACTCATCTAACAACCTCTGTATGAACTTTGTGTTCACGAATCCCTTGAGCAGTTAATCCTACGTAATGTAGTTACACACGTGCAATCACTGACACCTGACCAGTAATTTCTTATCTCCTCTGTGATTACGTAAACAAAGTTAATTATAGTGATGCCTGCCTCCATTACGTGTTGTAGTGAACGCTCGTTTAGTAATATCGTGCGTATTAAATCTTATCTGAGTTCAAACACGATTCAGAGAAAGCTTAACCAATTGATGCTATTGCATGTACATAAAGAAAGGTACGATCAAATGGGCATAGTTGATGTTGAGTATGGAAATGTCCAGAGTCCTGAACATAGGTAATCCTTGTTTGGTAAATTTAACACATTGTGCTTTGTCAAGACCATAGTTCAAGACCATAGTTCTGGTACGATCTAAGGTCACAATGACTGAAAGGGCAGTGAAGCACGCTGATATTGACATGAAATCAGCTTAAGACCTAATACTTTTTGTCTAAATATATGCAATTTTCAAACTCCTCTAAAGTGTATAATTATAGTCAGTCGTGAGATGGAATAAGCCTTCAAACTACTTTTGGATATATACATATATATATATATGACACACACATGAAAGCAATATATATATATATATATATATATATATATATATATATATATATATATATATATATATACATGACCATAAGGAACTTTCGTTTCTGTACAAGTGAAGCTAAAGACACTCTTTCGTGCTTTCTGCAGTAATATAATGTTATGTTATAATGTTATAATGTTTCAGACCAACAAAGACCCTAGGATCCACTCATGCTGGTCTACCTAACTGTGTTCGTAATCGTGTATTGTGTATGTCCTCCGTGGTGGCGGAGGGGACCTACAATTTTACGTGGGTTCCGAACCACAAGAACATAAGAAACTTATTTAAAAACTGCCGGTAAATTGGCAACGACCAATTTTTACGAAACTAAATAATTGTCAATTTAAAAATAATTAATTATCGGTTTAAAACTAAAGATAGAATCTCTCGGTCCAGAGGAGCAAGTCATAATAGACTACTATCCACAAATATGTTACATTCTATATCTATTTATAACGGACATGCAAATATATCAGATCCAAAGAATCCAGTCAATTTCATTACGGTATCCATCAAGTCACGGTCCATATCGATTGCGGACCAAGTCAAAATTTACAACCATATACATTATCAATTTAAAAATAATTAATTATCGATTTAAAACTAAAGATAGAATCTCTCGATCCAGAGGATCAAGTCATAATAGACTACTATCCACAAATATGTTACACTCTATATCTATTATATAACGGACATGCAAATATATCAGATCCAAAGAATCCAGTCAATTTCATTATGGTATCCATCAAGTCACGGTTCATATCGATTGCGGACCAAGTCAAATTTACAACCATATACATTACAATATATACACTTACGAGGAAAAGTGTAGGTGTGGCTGTAAAGACTGTACAGTAAGGTAGAAATGTGTGTGCACCCATTATGGGTCTCCCATTTAAAGGTGTTTGTGGGGCAAGTGAAGATCATGAGTTTTTCAATACCTCACAGTACTATGGGGGGCACCGCTCGGCAGAGGAATCTCTTTAAATGGGGTGTGTAAGGACAGAGAGTATCCCCTAACCCAAGACGCTGCCTCCCTATATCCCACAACACTTGTGTTGAGCTGTGGGATCTATCCCCACAAAGCCTTAATTTTACTACCTTAAACTATACCCTTTCTATCAACATGCGCGTCCAATCGATTCTTAAACATGTTTATAAAAAAGGTTCTGGCAGAACCCTAAATTTGATGTACAACAGGTCTTTTAGACTCTTACATAAATTACCCCCGAGATGCTCAGCTTCGCAAATGTTTGCTACCCGCAATGTTCCGAGCTTCCCGGAGGTAACAAGACGTGCTCAACACAGTCTAATGCAAAGAATTAAAAAGTCAACCAACCCGATCATCCAAGCTATCCATGAGTCCTGCCATTTATCCTCTAAGCTATGGACTTCTTGGTACGAAAACGTCTGTCTGTAGCTCCACTTAACTTCGACAGTGCAGTATTATTTCTAATCAATTGTATATATTTCTATCCTTAGTGTATGAACTGTCATTGTATTAAAATATTTGTCATATGGACTATAGTCTGCCAATAAACCTTTTCATTTTCATTTTCATATATATTAATATAATTTTGTTTCATGTTTCATGATTATGCTAAGAAACTAGTCTGTGGGGGGGGGGGGGGGGGTTATTGCTCAACACATAATACTTAAATAATATTGAAAAATCGGTTGTGATACCCATTACAATAAGGAAAGCAATAAGAGAGAACTTTATAAATTGTTTCGTAATATATACGATGCATGCAGGAAGGAGGGGCCAATCGCGAGTCTTCTGGACTACTGAAATTACACCTTTTTGAAAAGACTGTGTAGTGTGTAAGATGCATGCGTGTGTAGTAAGGAATATAGTGAAAAAGCGCGTGTTTGAGAGTGTGCTGGACTGCTCACAGGGTAGACGAGACATGTAAAAAGGCCAGGTGAGGATGACAGTGATGTGAGAAACAGGGTTCGGACACTTCCTGTCTTCTGTTGGGATGCCACATACAAACTCCTTATATATATATATATATATATATATATATATATATATATATATATATATATATATATAATGAGATCGATGTACAGTTCCCTCGAAAGATCTGTTAAATAATTTTAAATTATATGTTAAGGCTCACTTACGTCATTGCAGAATCTAAGATCGCATGATGATACTTTTACGTTTTTAATACAGGTGACAAGGCGTATGTTGCATACTATACGTACATATATTAGGATTGAAAGTATTTTTGTGGCCATTTGTACAGAAAATAATGCTTTTTATACGAGATCTGATATCATAAAGCATTAATTATAACATTTTAAACGTTGTGTAACGGTACGCTTCAATTTGTAAAGACATGTTTGGTACAGCTAGTGACAAAAACAATAAGCATGAACATTCTGTGTGATTGATGTAAATACTGAGACTTGTCTGGCGTGAAAGAAAAGTGAAAACAAATACGTTTATTATGAGAGTTATGAGGAATTGTGAACAGTCGATAAATAAGAGAAATGCTAATTAAACTAATGTGAATGGACGCTATGACTGCAACTAGAAAGGTTCTTCATGAAAAATCTCTCAAGTTTCAGTACCTATCTCCCACTGAATCTATTTAAAAATGACAATCCACACAAACTCGACATCCCGTTTTCTTTAATTGCATCTACTGAGAAAGTTTTTTACCCGAACCTACTTATTTGGATGTTATATATATATATATATATAATGATAATAATAATAATAATAGCAAGATTAGTATCAACTAATAGTCTTTAGAAGAAAGTTAAACTTAACAACTAACCTGAAAACAATTACTGAGAGAAATATATAGCAAGATTGGGGGGGTATAGTTGCCAGATGCTTTTATTACGAAGGGAATTGAAATCAATATATTTAATTTAAATACTCTTAACACGTGTACATATATATATGTAATAATAACAATAAATCAATATTAGTAATAATATTTAAGTGGATGTTTAGAGGAGGAAAACAACTTTGGTGATTTAGTTTAAAGCATCGTTACGCAACTTGATGTTCTTTTTAACACATGTAATTTTATAACGAAATTTGATGAATGGTAAAATTATTAGTTCATATACCAGAAGATAGCATGTGAAAGTGAATGTAATGGTATATAGCGATGTAAATAACAGAAAACTACATATTTAAAAGTAAATAAACAAATATGCGTGTACTATATGTATATATTGTATTTGAAGGTCATCTCGTTTGAAAATAAGCCAGTTTCCCTTAAAAAAGAGAGAAATTAATTTATTTAAATTAAAATAATAATATTCATTTTATTTTTCATAATACAGATCTTAAACAAAGAACTTGTATTCGGTTTAAAATATGATCACTCTGATTTTCATTTATGTATTGTTCGCAATTTGTTAACATTTGAAAATTCGATGTGCTGATGCACATTCTCGTTAGACGTATTAAAACCTTTCAGATATTCGTTTCCATTTCTACTGTCTGGCAGAATTTGCCTGAACAGGAAGTACTCGAATGTATGTATGTTTTTGCATGTTTGTTCTTGTTTGTCTCATGAAAGGACTTTTTCAAGAAGGAAGGCGAGGCTCAATCCTTTCTTACATTTTTTTCGAAGGAAGGTGAAGACGAATTATTTTTAAAATTTAATTTTTTAAATTTAATTTTTAATTTAATTTTTTTAAATTTATTTTTAATTTTTTTTTTAATTTTTTTTTTTTTTGAAGGACCATGAAGGACCATGAAGGACACCTCATAAAGGAGGGACCGCCATGAAGGACGGTGAGGGGGTAAATTTTCAATTGATCCATTCTCTGTCTCCCTTTTTGCGGGTATACTACTGAGCTTTCCAAACTTTTCACGTTGGCGACACACTAATTAATTTTTGTTATCGAATATCAAATATCAGATAATTTTTCAGTAGGTGGTTTATCTTGTAGCCGATTTTGTTGATACAAAAATCAAAATTTCAAAATACAAAAAAATTGAAAATAATTAACTAAATTTGGCGACACACCTGGGAGGTATTGGCGACATACTAATGTGTCGCGACACACAGTTTGGAAAGCTCTGCTTTAGACGATATACGAGTATCGATGGATGTATCGGTATCGCCTTAGGGATTTTCGTGTATCGATGCTCATCACTGTCTCCAGCTGACAGGAGAGTATTCGTGTTTGCGAAAACCACTATTTCCGGCAAGAAATCTTTGAAAGAAGATGAAAGAAAAAGCAAAGAAATTGAAGATTTTTACTAAAGCACCGAAACGACCACTTCCGCAAGCTTAGACACTCAGCTTGTGTATATATATATATAAAAATATATATATATATATATATATATATATATATATATATATATATATAGAGAGAGAGAGAGAGAGAGAGAGAGAGAGACGACAGACAGACAGACAGACAGAGAGACAGACAGAGCAACTCGTTCCTCCACCAAGCCAGGTCTAGAGGCTGGGCCACCAGCTTCACCTTCGTGTGAAGAGAGACCGACGCACGGTATATATATATGTGTGTGTATATATATATAATATATATATATATATATATATATATATATACTGTATATGAGAGAGAGAGAGAGACTCTCTGAGCAACTTCATCTCGCCTTAAAGTATTTCAGAACAAAACAAACCTAAAATTTATTCGATTACCAATAACGAGAAAAGTGTCACTTAAAGAAATCCAGACACAAGTCACATCCGACGCAAAATTCTCTATTTCTTTCCTAACATTAACATAAAATAGTTTTGGAGTTGTTAACGCAAATTTAATGATGAATCTGAGAGAGCATTACGGAAGCTTTCTCGTAAATTTGGGGTATGCCAATTTTATTGTTATCCAATAGCGACGAAATGCTTTCCACTGAATTTTGGAATTTATAGTGTAACCTTATGGAGTCATGTGTATATATATATATATATATATATATATATATATATATATATATATATATATATATATATATATATAATATATACCTTTTTCCTGCAGGAAACTGTCTCTATGCAATATTTAATAATATTGAAAATATCTTTAAATTAACCTAACATAAACTACCTTACTTAATCTAACCTAACCCAACTTAAACTTAACTTTATCTATATCTCTTTATGTTACAGGGTGATAAATAATAAAAAAAATATATATTTATAAAATAAACAGTGAACGACTTACTCTTTTTTTTTAGGCAAACAATATTTACGTTAGAAAATATGTATTTTTTATTTTATTTTTAAATTAACCCTCTATCGCCGAATGGGTCGAATACGTAACATTTCAAATACACGCATTTAGACTTCGCCCCACCAAAAACGTTCAGCGTTAAAGAGTTAATCTATGCTGAAAAATTGCGTTATTATACGTTTCAATTTTTTCTGATCATAATAATAAAAATAATGAGAGGGTTACTTTCTAAATTTCTCTTTTAAAAGTACGAGTCCGGAAGATGTACTCGTATACTGCCATTCATTGTAAGCATATTTTTTTAGAATTACCGTTTCCTTATAAACAAATTGGAGACACTAAGATCGGGGTTCGATTCCCGATGAGGATGATATAATAATAATAATAATACTCCAGCAGTTAGTGTAATGATGAATCGCATTCGTCTGGTCTGAGCGCTCCGCCATCTGAATAATATGAGTAATTCTTTATTTCTAAAATAAATTTTAGTTTTTACAATTTTTTTTGTTAATAATTTCATCATAAAATAACTAATTGGCAACTGAAATATTTATTTATTCAATTTGACCCTAAGCTTTAGGCAGTGGTTCTTAACCCTGGCTCTACCCAAAATTGGGTCGCCAAGCCATTTTGATTGAGTCGTTAAATTGTCATTTATTATTTATTTATGTTATCTCTAATCATTTTACTATTATTATCTATTTATTATCTATTACGAGGAAACTGTTTGAAGGCATGGGTCGCCGATCTAGCCCCGCGACCACAATTTGGGTCGCAGCCTAAAAAGGTTAAGAACCATTGCTTTAGGCTTTACTGGGCTCTCAGATTAATTAAAGATAAAATACATGTATTATTATTATGAAGCAAGTTTACGCCTCCCCCCCCCTGCGTAAAAAAAATACAGCAAAAATCATTATTGTACAGGGTGTTTAAAAAGAAACGCAACCCGAAACGGAACGAAAAGGGTTAGATTACGATGATATATGTATTCTCCAGTGAGTTGCGTTTCTTTTTGAACACCCTCTAGATATAATACCCATACAGTACAAAGAATTGATAGACACGAGAAATAAACAAGTAATACAGTAATATACATTTAATCCTAGATTTTCATTAATATTCCTTTATTATTAATCGACATTTCAACTTGTTTTTGAATGAATTTACGTTTGAAATATTTTTTTTTTATGTTACCCCTTTAATCATTCCAAATTTTCAGTCCAACGAAAATGGGTAATTTCTGAGATGAAGACAATCTAAATTGAGAAATAACATGCTTTGATCTTTTTTTCTAGTTTGAAATGAGTGAATTTCTTGATGAGTTACAAAATATTTATTTATCCACTGTAAGTTAAGGATTTCGTTCTTACGTTTGTAAATGAAAATAACATTTGTAAATTAAAATAAATGTACCAGTTTGATTACATCTTTGAACTTTAGTAGTTTTAACTCTTAAAAGAATAGACTTGAAGGGAAATTAGCATCCGATAATAACCTTTTGCTCGTTTTTGGATGCCAAAGATACTGTTTAAAGCGTTGTTAACAACGGAATTCCCCCATATAAGATACAAGAGAGTGCAGTACGTTATATAGGAAAGAACAAGAATGTCATACAGAGTTAATAAAATCTGTTTAGGAACTATGTGTCTAACTTTAAACATTATAGAATGCTTCTGGAAATCTTTTTCGAGATATAATTTACATGGTCATTCCACTGCAAATTCATGTCTAGCATTACACCAAGAAATTTTGTTGCAGTACATTCCTTTACAGCGATTTCATCAATATTTATTTCATCAATATTTATTTCATCAAGATACACATTTCTTTTATTAGTAAAACTCACAAAATTTGTTTATTGGTACTTAGAAAGAGTTCATTGGAGGTTAACTATTCCATAACTTTAATAAACTCTACTTTAAATATGTCCTTAGCTGAATTAACATGTTTGCAAGAAAAGGGTACATTTGTATCATGTGCAAACATTATGAACTTAAGTATGTCAGAAGAGCGTGGAAGGTTAGTTATATAATAAATATAAAAGTGGACCCAAGACTGAACCCTGGGGTACACTACGTTTAACAATCGTTTTAATTGAGTAAACCTTTTCTGACTGATACAAATTGATACCTATTAGACAAATAACTTTTAAACCAATCACTGGTAGCTTCTCTAAAGCCATAACAATATAATTTAAGTAGAATATTATGGTCTATCACATTAAAGGCTTTGCTCAAATTCATAAATGCATAAATCACTATTTCCTTGTTCTCTTTAGCGACATTTGTACTTTCTGGCCCTCTTTTTTTATTAATATAGTTCATAATTCTATTACCATAACTTCGTACCAACTTCTACCCAGACCCAACGTCGCTTAACCTTGCTGATCTAGCGTGAAGCAGTGTTATGACGTGGCTGCAACGTAGCCTTCTATCAGATGAGAAGCAAACCATATAAATATTCGTTTAATACTTCAGCAGATGTTTAGCAAATAGAGATGCAAGAGGCCACAGTAAATGATCTGCTACACTTGCCTCTGGATAATGGATTATCTTATTTATTATTAAAGCTTGACGTACACTGTACAATGTACATACAGATCATGAACACAAATCAAGTGTTCACAAGATAAATAATCTACAGTACATTAGGCCGTGATCTTGTTTTCGGGTCTTGAAAGAGATTTAACTTCAGGAGATGAAGTCCGAAAAAAAATCAGGATTCATTTTCTGAAGCATTATTAGAAAGCAAGTTTTTCCTCTTTCACACTATTGAAAATTTTAAAGTAACGAGTTCTCCACAGTCTTGCAATTTTTAGTGTCTTTTTTTTAACGTATTACCAAATTTTTCTTATTATTGTTTAAATCTGGTTACTCGTGTTTGCTAATGAAAATAAAAAGATTTGTGACAAAAATTTAATTTCCACGGTGCAAATACTAATGATAATAACTGAAATAAAACTAAAACTAAAAAACTTAACAGTATCGCTGTGAAGTAGATCTACAGGCAAACATTTTTTTACCACGAAGCCAATAATAATTTACAGTAGAAGCCATATGACAGGAAGATGATTAGCGTGAATTATATATTAGATAAGTAAACTGAACTTTTAATTCTTTGCATTAATTGAGTACGTCTAGATATCTCAGGACGGCTTTATATAATGATAGTGTTAACCTCAAATATACGTAATTACTGTTACACGTAACTCCAGCATAACAATTTCATAATGTCTCGTCAGTAACTTTGACGTAATTTACGTGTAACTTTTAAATGTAACTTTTAAATGTAACTTTTCACCGTAATTTTACAGGGTTTTTTTTCAGTAACCTTTGTGTTAAATTTTGTATATGTAACTTTTTCGTAACAAACGTACAATATTTTCGAAACATGGGAATATTGTATGGGAATTTATGAAAAATGGTATAAATATTTCCCGTCGTTAATAGAAAACTTCATATCACGTGACTGTAAGCGAATTAGGGGTTTTCAGAGCTCACTGTTGCCAATGAGAAATTAAATTAGCTTGGGTTAGTCTATAAGTTAGGTTAGCTTAGGTTAATTAAGTTAAATTTTTAGAATGTCAACAGAATTTTCCAACGACCAAATGCGTATGAAAAATTGTTACGATCTATCAAAGCGAAATTAATTATTTTTAAGATATTATACAAGTTCCTGCGAAAAAATCAATAAACAAATATAAGAAATAGGGGATCACCTGAAGATCAGGGCCCCCAGCCTTCGTTAGTTAGTCTTATAAGGGTAACTAACGAAAATATCACGACTTAACCTAACCAATCGTTAGGGCAACTGTACGCCATTGACTATTGTTTAGGTTAAGTCGTGATATTTTCGTTAGTTAGCCTTATAAGGCTAACTAACGAAGGCTGGGGGCCCTGATCTTCAGGTGATCCGAAATAGTTATAATGTTTTTATTAAAATAAAAATCTATACTTTTATTTTATAATAATTAGCAGCGTTAAGTTAAAATAAAAATGTACTAAATTGTATAGAAACTATTTTTTCTGTCCCTAACTTTGCTTCGACTTAACTGCGTCCTTCTCTCTTTGTGCGAATATCGCCTTCAAATTTAAAGAAATAAATGTAGTGTTTGGATGTTGCTGTTTTAGTTTAGAAGTAGGTAAAACCAAAATCTCTCTCTCTCTCTCTCTCTCTCTCTCTCTCTCTCTCTCTCTTCCACTTAATTTCATTTTCCTTTAATTGTTTTCCAATTTCTTTTCTCTCCCATTCCGCCATTTTTATTTTCCTTTTTTTTTTTTTGGCAAAATTTGTTTACCGTTTTTTTTTCAAGTCTTCTCTACTTGGTACAAAATTTGTTTTATTTTTAGCTATCTACTGTATTTATCCTCCATCCTATTTACTAGTTTCCTTTCTATTCGGTAGTTTTGTAATATTTTTGCCTAGTTTCCTTACTATTTAGGCCTCATTATTTTTCCTCTTTAATTTTTTTTTCTATAGTTTACCTTCCATTCCTCCGTTTTCTATTTTTGACTGTCAATTTAATTACTGTTGCAATCCCTTTGTTAGTTTTTCATTCTAAATGGTTTTCTCTTCAAATTTTTATTTTCTTACTTTCTCGAAATTGTCTCTCTTTTGTCTTTATTTTCTGTCTCTTTATTTGTATCAGTTTAAGACGTATTGAAGATGTAAACATTTACCAAATGGAGGTGTAGAAGTTTGTAAACAATTTTGTCATAAGCAGCGAATGCATAATTAAAAATAAAACAAGCAGCTCAACATATGAGGCGCTCCGGACCAACCACAATCTGCCAAGCGCCAGTAGGGCCAGAATTGAGTTAGTTATACCATTATATTCCCCTTACCCTTCCTCTATCCCGTGGGTGAGTCAGGGAGCAGATTGTGGACCTGTACGTATGGTCGAAATCAAAAAAATATCGTTATTCGTTTAAAAGTTATGGCATTTTGCAAGTTAACAAACTTTAACTGCATTTTTCTACATTTTTTAAATTTTGGCGCTTGGCAGCTTGTGGTTCGGAGCGCCTCATATAGTTTTGTTATTTTTGTTTACCCAGTTTTCGAACTTAGAAATAAAGATGCAGGTCAGTATGAGGGCATTTTCGTAGACTGGTAATATTCAAAACCGTGAAATAATTACCGCTTTGGGATGCATGGGCAATTTCAGCGACTTTTGTCATTGAGACACCACCAGCCAGATGAGCTTCCACTGTCATGCTCCGTTCACAGTCAGTGACATCTTTTCCACGTGTCATGTTTTACTTATTCTGCAAGAACAGGAAAAATCAATGTCAGTCTATCAATGTAGTAGATTATCTTAGTATAATATGCATTCACATATCGATTTAGTAAACACACACACACACACACACACACCTATTAAGAAGGCCATATTTTCCTCAATGTTTCTCCGCGCTCTTAGGATCGCCAGTCCGGAATACATCGATGCCGAATTGGAAAATATCAACGGTATTAGAAGTGAGCTGTGTTACCCATCTGCGTTCATGGAATCTTGTCTTAATAAGGCTAAACGAACCTTCTATCGTGTAAATAATAACACTCTCACCTTGTCCAAGAATATTTTAGTACTTCCATTTTTCCAGGGCTTTTTAGGCATTGCTAATGTACTTAAACTTTTGGATATCAGTGTAGTTTTTTCATATAACAATATTGTGAAAAACATCATAGTAAAAAACAGCCCTACCAATAATTTAGGCATTATTTATAAAATTGGGTGTAAAGTTGTAAACAATGTGATTCCTTTTACATAGGTCATACGGGAAAGGATTTGTAAACGCGTGTAAAACAGCATCAATATTCCGTTAGAACGGGACAGTTGTCCAGTGCCCTTTTTGTCCATTTGTCAGAGTTATCCCATTGTATTGATTGGAATAATGCTTCAGTTTTGTTTCACTCTAGCAACATTGTTAATAGAAGTATTCTTGAGTCTGCTATAATTCAACTTACAAATAACTTAACATGAGTAAAGGTCTGTTTCAACTCGATCCCGTTGCTCTGAATTCCTTCAGAATGGATTTAAACAAGAAGGGCAGGCTGCTAAACTTTTGGTAAAAAAAAAATTTTGTGTTGTCTCTTTTTCCTTATAAATTTGTATGCTTTTCTTACAATTTTATTTTTCAATTTATGTATGTATGTGTATGTACATATATATGTATGTATATATGTATATATGTATAGAAACGACGTAAGTATAGAGGAGCGTTCTGCACACGAGGAAGAGAAATAACGAACGCTCCTCTATACTTACGTCGTTTCTATACATTAATATACTGCGTGGTCATTGCAGTTAAATGCATATGTATATATGTGTATATGTGTACATGTATGTATTTCTTATATTTTTTTTATATCATTGGGCATCAGTTGTAATTTGTTCCAATTTATATTTATTTTTATTTTTATTCTTTTGTGACCTATGTGTTATTCAGACAATAACTATAAAAACCTTTGGTAATTTTTTCCCTTATGTGTATATATATATATATATATATATATATATATATTCCTTATATATTGCTTATATATGTCGTATATATATCCTATATATGCCGTATATATTCTTATAGTTCTTTATATATCATTTAGGCATCATCTTGTTTTCCAGTTCATATTTATTTGTACTTTTTTATTTTTTTGTGACCTATGTATGATTCAGACAATAACTATAGGTTTATTTCTTTATTTTATTTCTTTGTGACATATACAGTATATCATTTTGGCATCATCTATTAAATTGATTGTAAACCTTCCAATTGAACTTGAATTTGTTTGCTCCGCTTACAGTTTTTTTTTGTTTTATCCGCATGTTTATTTCTTTATGTATTTCGGTTGTGACCTATATATCATTTAGGCATCAGTTTGTAATTTTTTTTTTTTTATCTATTTTCGCTTCCAATTTATATTTATTTTCATTTCTTTATTCTTTTGTGACCTTTGTATCTTTCAGACAATAACTATAAAAAATTGGTGTTGTAAACAAGCCATTCGAATTTATGTTGAATTTCGGGCAAAGTGCTAAAATTGTCAGTTTTCCGTACAAATGTATTTGCTCCTCCCACAATTTTTATTTCTATACTTACTATATATATATATATATATATATATATATATATATATATATATACTGTACATATATTTTTGTAACCTATATATTGTCTTGAACTCTCCTTTTACTTCAGTGTTCCTGAGGATGTCATTAGACGAAAGCGCTTGAGCACCACTTTGTGTTTCTTTTCCCTTCGTGGTTTTATTCATCATATATATATATATATATATATATATATATATATATATATATATATATATATATACTACGAACCCACCGGTTCCAGGTTCGATTCTCGGCGACTGCAGACTGCGCGCAGCTCACCCAATTGTTTATCTTTCCATATAATATTAGTTGGTAGGTAAATGGGTACCTTGCGTAGCCCAGTGGTTAAAACGCTGGGCTGCTGATAGGGAGGTTGTGAGATCGGGTCCGGGCGAAGACTTTGTAATTTCTGATCACCAGTGGTAAGTCATAGTTCAGATTCCACGTTAAGTTGTAGATCTAAGTCGGAGGAACAAGGTTGATCTTCGTCAGAATGAAAAATTCGGGCGGAAGCAAAACCGAGGTTACTAATATACAGTGTTGGGAGTAACGCCGTTATTAGTAACGGCGTTACGTAATGCCGTTACTTATTTTGCAACAGTAACGGTAACGCCGTTATTTCATTTATATTGTAACGAAATTGGTAACGCCGTTACTTTTCATTCCATTTTCAGTCATTATAGGCGAGCGGCCAGACCCCGATTTAAACAATTTTAATTACTCCCTTGTACAGAAAGTTGTAATATGTTTTTTATTAGTCCATAGTGTTCATTGAACACATTTTTAAGTGTTGTCCTCAATTTTTGATGTGCGATTGCCATGGAAACGCCAATATAAACAAACACCTAGAAAATACCTGAAACTTTATCCAGATGATAATTTACTTTAGTTTCGAACTGAAATACTGTTAACTAATCAACCTATACTGTTTATCGTAAGTGTTTAATATCTAGATACACAATTGAATTATCACATTATAGTAAAACATAATACAATCATGTATTGTTATAGGTTAGGCCCAGTTTTAAATTTACTTCCTCCTTTTATTATCACAATATTGGAATAAGACAAATGTGTGATGTGACAAATATTGTGCAAATGTGTGGTATTGTTGAAAACCACAGTTTAATTATTGTTATTTTTATTTCAGACGATCATCTATATCAAGCATGAGAGAACCTGACTCAAGTCCATTAAAATTTGTACAGGCGAAGAAACAGAGGCTGTCAACAAATTGGGAGAAATGCGTTATATATCAGCAGAGTCGCAAAGAAAAACTGGTTGTACCTACAAAAGTGGGTATTGAAACATTATTGTCAACATCATTGTTACGGCAGGATGACCTTTTACAAAGACTTGAATCTGAGTTTGATAACCTTACAAAATTACATAGTATGTCTGTTACATATCATCGGAGCTGTTATCAATCATTTACAAGTAAGAAAAACATTTCTCATGTTAATACAAAATGTAGCACGCATGATTCTGCATCACATGGTACTGAAAAACGAAGTGTTCGCACACGAGCTCAAACATCCAAGCTTACAGATTTTTCAATGTGTTCAATAGGCAACGCGCGAAAGAGGGACAGCATACATTTGGTACAAACAACTACGTGTCAGAGTAATCTCTATCAAGCAGCACAAGCTCGGAAGGACATTTCTATGCTTGCCAAAATTGAAGAAGAGGACCTAATTGCAGCTGATGCTCTTTACCACAAATCCTGCATGGCAAGCTATACAAGCAAGCATAACATCAGTGCTTTAAGGAAAATGGAAAAAGGAGAGAACATATACGAGAAGGCATTTATGGCACTAGTAGGAGAAATAGATGTTAATCTACAACAAGGAAAAGCTTATAAGTTGAAAACCCTGCTAGACAAATTCCAACAGCTGTTACCTGACCACATTGATACCCAAGCATATCGTACAGAAAAACTTCAGCGCCGTCTCATGAAGCATTATGGTGATAACATTGTTATTCATGCCCAGCGAAGACAGTCCAAGTCAAGCATTGTTGTCAGCTTAGGAGATGCTATCAGAGCCTTTGCTCAACTGAAGGAAGATTTCAACTCTAATGAGATGACACTTGGTTCTGCTGAAGAACAATCAAATGTTTCAGTGAATTCAGAAAGCTTACTTCATTCTGCCAGTGGTATGCTTAGACAAGAAATAGCACAAATTGAAAAGCCAACTGAGTCCCACACAGCTGCTGAAATCGGCCTGAAAACATATGAAGAATTTGTTCCAGCACTTTTACAGAAGGCGTTTCTCTGATTGCTGAGCAAAGAGGCATTTGAGCAAAGAGCATCATTTCAGACCTGTATTTGGATGTCGACTCACGTTGCTAAACCAGATATGTCTTCACCAGATGGAAATGGGTGGCAAAGAGAGGGTGATGAATTAAAGTTGAAGTTATTTGATGAACCAACAACTGCAGAAGTATTTGATGATGAGCTTCTTGCTCATGCCGTGGACGCAGACAATGTAGTGAGAACTGCGGTTGTGTAACGAATAATATAGCACGCACAGAGGAATGCGTCTGCAAGGCTACTGAGGACTGCATGAATGAACAAACCCATCACAAACCACAGCTGGATGAGCTAAATGAATAACCATATTATAGCATTGTGCATTAATATATAATTTATTAGCGTGTTTCATATATGCTGTTACAACGTGAGTTATTCCGCAGTGTGGGGTAGACTGCTAATAACGCATTGAATTGATATTGCGGGAGTCACCGAATACAGTATGCACTGACTTACATGCAGTTTTGTAATTGAAAAACAAGTTGAGACTTTTAGTGGAAAGATTCCAATTTTAAGTAATGATTTCTGCTTTAAAGTTATTTAGTAGTTTGCTTCATAAAGATAAGAATTGTTAAAATTTAGTTGGTTTAATTGATTTTAGTTGATTTTGTGTTATGTACATCGATATACGTATAGTAACTTAATTTTTGTTTTACAAAATTGACGTTCTTCAAATCTCAATCTCGGTCCTTTCACACAGTTAACAATTCAAACTTTATTTTCAAGTGCAACATTATTATATATGTATTGTAATCATGCCAACATTTGCCTGTTTTTCATAACAACGATAAACCTTTCTGCTGGCATGCGAACAGAGGTCTCCATTATTAATCCATGTAGGCACAGTACTTTGTTTGGTGATTTAACATTTTAATATGGCATTCATTTTGTTCAACATAGTGTATTAATGCTTGGAGTATCAAAATCCCTGAATTATTGTACTCGGAATTAGTTTTGTGTAACTCATATTAATCAGTTTTGTGAAACACTTGTATTTTAGGTGATATTATTTGCTTCTAACAATAACATTTTTGGGCAAAAAATAAAATATATCATGTAAAAGAATGTTTTTATAGATAATTTGATATAGTGTAGCACTAGACTGACTAGAGCTTTCAGAAAATGTATAACTTCATGGGAAATAAACCTTGTCTTCACTGTTCATTGTGTCTTCAAAGATTTCAGTTGTAACGCGTGAATTGAAAACATGAATACACGAGTACCTGTACATAGCTGAAATTAATGGCTGATTTTACTATTTTTGCACATTCAGAATGGAGGACAACATGCCAAACTTATATGTCCAGATGGTGCAGATCATTTTAGGACATGTTGTACATTTCTGTACGAGGGGAGAGGGGGGTATTAAACTCAAAAAATATGGCCTGTTATCAGGGTTGCCGCTCGCCTATTATTGGTTACTCGTTACTTCCTTATATGCTCAACTTGGAAATGTATATGAATGAAAATGGCTTCGCACTAAACGTATGCAAACATGTTTGAACACAACACTTGTGACAGTGAGTGATTCAACATGTGGACAGACTGTCCTTAAAAAGGACATTTTTGAAACATTAGTTTTTCTGAAATGTAACAATGTCTTCCTGAAAGACATTTAGCAATAGTTTTAAGATTTCTACTTTTTTCTTATATGAATCATCCATTAATCCTTTAGGCATTTTGTAATTTTTGTATTTACGATTTATTTTAATGTATTCTGTTCAATAATTTTAGTTTTTATAATACTAAGTGCAAAGAACAATTTTATTTTACATTTTTAGTTTTTCACTTAAGATCTATTGATCGCTATTAATATTATTTCAAATGGTAAAATTGTTAAATTGTATTGCTTAGTATATTACATATCTAGGGTGACCAGAGGTCCTGCATTTTGCAGGACTGTCCCGCATTTAGAGTTTCTGTCCCGCAAAAAACATTGACCAATACGGGACAGTGTAATGTCCCGCATTCTTGTATTTATGCAATTTTCGTACAAATGAAATGTAATTTGTATTCATTAACGTAGATTTTCAATAGGATTCTTCTTTGCAACTTAATCTCCTGGAGTGAAGTTAAAGAAAGCATCGAATTCATTCTTGAAAGGAAGTCCGATTTCTCTTTAAATGACAATGAACTATTTGATGAAGTAACGTGTAAAAATTTTGTAACATCAGAAAGAATTAAAGAATGGAATGACATGGAACTGGAAGTTGACAGTAGGTGGGTAGAAATATTTACACATTTCAAGAGTCAGAAAATTCCCTTTGAAAACATTTCCAAGGTAATAGAATTCTGTTTGAGTTTACCTGGATCAAATGCTCCAACAGAGAGGGTATTTTCCATAATGAATAACTTTTGGACAGAAGAAAAAAGTCGGTTAAATATAAATACTCTAAAAGCAGCGTCATTAACGATATGTAATTACGAGATGAGTTGCCTTGAATTTTGTGAATATCTGAACAAAGAAATACCTCTCCTTAAGAAAATACATTCCAGTGCCAAGTACAATTAAATAAAATGTTTTTTCAATAAATTAGGTAAGTAAACTATATAAAATTACTTTTTGGTAGTATAATTATTTGTCCGTTATATATCTTTGAAAGATAAAGTAAAATGCTTATAGAGTGCTGCAAAATGCTTTTAAAAGGTATTGGTTGACCTGTGGAGTGTTATCGAGATATCATACGAGTATATTAATGTACCAATGGATCCGTCCCGCATTGGGATCGCAAAAATCTGGTCATACTATTATATCTGACCTTAATTAAATATTTGTTCAATATTCAGAAATTCTTTTATAATTTTATAAGTTTATGACTTGATCCTCTGGATCCAGAGATTCTATTTTTAGTTTTAAATCGATAATTAATTAGTTTTAAATTGATAATTATTTAGTTTTGTAAAAATTGGTCGTTGCCAATGTACAGGCAGTTTTTGCATAAATTTCTTATGTTCTTGTGGTTCAGAACCCACGTAAAATTGTAGGTCCCCTCCGCCACCACGGAGGACATACACAATACACAATTACGAACACAGTTAGGTAGACCAGCCATAAGTGGATCCTAGGGTCTTGTTGGTCTGAAACATTATAACAATTGCGATGTAGATATATCATTCTTTTATTGAGAAATACTATATTTTCTAGTTTATTATAAAAGTAACGGTAACTGTAACGCATTACTTTTCCATAGAAGCAACTGTAGCGGTAATGACATTACTTTCTATTGCAAGTAACGGTAACGCCGTTACTTTCGAAAAGTAATGCGCCCAACACTGCCAATATATATATATATATATATATATATATGACTTATATGTACAGTATATATATATATATATATATATATATATATATATATATATATGTGTGTGTGTGTGTGTGTGTGTGTGTGTGTGTGTGTGTGTGTACATTAAATCTAGTTCAAAAATTGTACTTGTTTCCTCATTTAGAAACGTAAAATCTGGCTTAGTATCACAAAGGAAACAATACGCTTGTACAGTTTTTATTCATTGTTGTAAACAGATTTAGATAATGACGCAATGAATAACACCGTATCGGCTTAGGCTGATGATGCAAAAATTTGCGGAAAGCTTATATAAAATCTCCGCGTCAGATGAAGTCTTTGCAAATAGACACGAATAGATCGTACAAATAGTCAGATTATACTCATGAGCTGAAATATAAAAATTTTCAACTTTTTCCTATGATAAAAATCAAAACAAGAATGAATGATGACGTAAAAGTTGAGTGTTGTTGTTTCATTGAGCTACGTCGTACCCAATGTCGTAACACGTTTCCCATTGATCAGCGAAGTTAAGCGACATTAGGTCTGGGTAGTAGTTGGGTGGGAGACCGTCCTCCGCGTCCGGATTATGTAGCGACCCGTGGTTGATCCCCCATAAAGCTGTAGGTCGCCTCGTCATATGACGTTAATGTTACGAAGGAGGTTAAACAAACCCAATCATTATTATGTTGTTTCATTAGGGGGGGGGGGTATGCAGGAAGGAGGAGCCAAGTGCAAACCTCCTTCGCAACATATAACGTCATAAGACTGAGGGGACCTACAGCTTTACGTGGTATCCGAATCACCGATCGCTACATAATCGACACATAGAGGAGGGTGCCCCATCCAACCACAACCCAAACCCAATGTCGCTTAACTTCGCTGATCAACGGGAAGCGGTGGTATGACGACATCGGCCAAGACGCAGCTCCTGAAAAAGTTTGAGATACACAAATAAAGTAGCCCAAAATAATAATAATAATAACAGGACAGTTACTGAGAACTTTTAAAAGAAGGAGTGAAAAGTATTGTTTCTTGTGCTAAAAACTTTAATGATACCCAAACTGGAGCAAAATAAAAAGACCAAAATAAACGAATGAAAGACTAAACATTATTGGAAAAGACTTTCCAACAACTAAATGGGTACATTTTAGAAATAAAAGAAGAGGTACACCATTATCTATACATGGAAAATAAGAGAAAGATTCTATTTATAATCTCGCTAGTTTCAAACTCTATTTTTACCATCCAAACAGCTTTGAAAAAGCGAATATGTAGAATATAGAGTAGGTCAGCAGGTATACAAATTACACAGTCTTTGTTTACTGAATTTTATCTCTGTGTAAGTGTACTTTATCAGAATCAACCTTATACAAGGTGACTTTATACAGGTTGACTTTTATGCCGCTTTTATCTCTCTCTCTCTCTCTCTCTCTCTCTCTCATATATATATATATATATATACACGAACAATTAAAGTGACAAGTCTAAAATTAGCATGTCCATCCAGAAAATCAAAGAAATTTATAGGATACTTAAATCTTACGAAATCACCCTTTTAAGAGCAAGAGTTAAACAACATGCAATTATTCATTTTAGCTAATAGAAATGACGGGTAGCGGAATAAAGTCGACCTGCGCACTGTCGCGATGTTGGTGCTAAAAGGTTAGTTTAAATTAGGTCAGGTTAGGTTCATTTGGGTTAGGTTAGGTTATGTTATGCCCGGTTAGGTTACGCTAGGTTAGGTTAGTCTGTTTAAGTTAGATTAGCCTGGTTAGGCTAGGTTAGTAATTTTCATGGAAAATCTGAAATGTAATTTGAAATCTGAAATCCATGTACTTGCATAAGCTTCAATCTCTGAGTTTGGTGTCGGGGATCGATCACCTTCCAGTCTCCTGTTTTTTTCAGATTTCCATACCGTGTCGCATTGTTTTAGACTTAATATATAATTTATAAATGTGTAATAATTTATGAAATAAAGGTAAGTTAGATACGAATCCCTCCTTGGAAGAAGTGGCTAAGCGGCAAAAGTAAAAAACGCCAGAAAACGCAGTTAAAAGTTGTACCAATTTGAAAGTGAAATAACTTTTTAACTTTTGAAGATATATTCTCGAAATATCTTCAAAAGTTATTTCACTTTGAAATTGGTATGACTTTTAACTGCGTTTGCTGGCGTTTTTTTATTTTGTCGCTTAGCCACTTCTTCCAAGGAGGGACTCATATCTAACTTACCTTTATTTCATAAATTATTACACATTTATAAATTATATATTAAGTCTAAAACAATGCGACACGGTATGGAAATCTGAAAAAAACAGGAGACTGGGAAGGTGATCGATTCCCCGACACCAAACAATTTTTAACTTCTTTCTATGGCATTTTTTACTTTTGTCGCTTAGCGACTTCTTCTTCCTAGGAGGGCCGCATATAACAGTTTAGAACTTTTTAATTTTTACGTTACCGAACATGGTTCAACATTTACGCATGACGATCATTAGTGATAAGAGACTATACCTTTCAACCTTTCAAATGTTCCTTGCGATAATTCCTCATTTCACGGAGGTCAGGCTCGTTGACCCTCCTCTTAAATGTTAGGTTCGTCTTCTTTTAAATGATAAAATATGTTTACAAAACTGCGAAGGAAATTTATTCAAATTTTAACCTTAATTTTGAAATGAATTACAGTATTTCAAATGTTAAAAATAAAATAAAATTTTGTAAGAGAGTTAAAAGTTTGAAATAAAATACAATAATTTTAATTTTCAATTAATATTGTATGAAATGAAACAAAGGAAGGGCGAAAACGAGTAGTCGTCGTATCTGCTCTTATTCAAGTATAGCCTTCGAGTGTATATAAATATTTCTTTCTTGCTCAAGAATTTAAGCGTTCGAAATGTGCTCATTTTCACCTCTTCGCTTTCATATCTTCGTGTTCGCCCTTGGCCCCTCCTTCCTGCATTAAAAAAACAACCCTAAATGCATTCCATTGGGGACAAATTTTAAATAATTCAACCCGCATTCCTAATGAACAAATCATAAATAATTTTCCTTTATAAAAAGTGTTGCTTAAAGATATGATCTTCCATCTACAGTACATGTCAAAATTTTTAGATAATTTGGATGCCCTCCTTTCAACGTTCTTTCCCGACACTTCATTGATCTCCGTCTGCAGATTTCGAGCCAATCATTCTTTCATTTAAGGACAATTCAGTTAATATTAATACCGAAGTTGGCTTAGCGGAAAAACAGACTCCTCCTGTTTATGCTTTTCCAGTCTCTTTTTTCCTTCTTACTTCGTTACAGCGCTCATCCATCGGTAGGATGAAGCCCACTCTCTCTTGGCAGTGCCTGGCTTCAAACCGTCTTCCTCATCAAAAGTTGCTTCAAATATTAAACTTGCGACGCAAGACTGCAGCTGCAACAGCGCTGTTTTTAAATTAAACTTAAAAATAAGACTCTTAAAGCATGAAAAGAGTCTTTTCATTTTTGTTGCAAAAATATATTCACAAAAACTGAATTACTTTAACTTGGTTATCATGATAATTTCATTTTATATATATAGATAGATAGATAGATAGATAGATAGAGATATGCAGATGTCTCGGATGTAGTAATTACATGAGGAAAAAGTGGATTCTTTCTACAAAATATTAATTTGAAAGCAGAATGTGTGCGCCATGCATACAACAGCAATGTGTGCGCCACGCATACAACAGCAATGTGTGCGCCACGCATACAACAGCATCACCAGCTATAAAGAAGATGAAGGCACTGATGAGACACTCACAGCTAGCAATGGAAGAAACAGTGCTTTGAGTTGTCATGGTGAAAGATACAGGAGCAACTATCATCAGTGAACGTGAGTTTCTCAAGTTCTCATCAGTACGCTGTCTGCGTTCGGAAAATTGTTGCGGTTCATTTCACCTCCTGCTTACCGGACCATGCCTTAACTCTCTCTCTCTCTCTCTCTCTCTCTCTCTCTCTCTCTCTCTCTCTCTCCATATATATCATATATACTGTATAATGTCAACGAGCTCCACTTCAATTTTGTCTCATTTCAACTGTAAAGCACGTTTCATTTATATACTGTTGTTTCTTATCTAAACAGTTACTGTATAACTGTATGCGGTAAATATACAGTGTACACGTTCCAGTACATTCAAGCATTACAATATCTCTTTCATTGCATTCATATCTATTTATACAATCTAATAATTCTAGAAGTGGAACTGAGAAACGGGATCTTTCAGAAATGGAGGATTTTGCCAAGAATGAAACTAAACTTTAAAGATTCTTTGGAATAATATATTAAAAGTATTATTTAGATCTGGAATTGAATTTTCGAATCATTTTCTTCAATTTGAATTAAAAATTTCTATATCTTAACGTGATAATTAAGTGTCTGAGTGATTTCTGGGGGCAAAGAATTTCGAGAGCGTAACTTATATACATACTCGTACGTAAGTAACGGACAAATTTTAATTTTTACTAAAATGTAAAATAATTAATGTAGGTTTAACGGATTAAATTAAGGAAATTAAAAAGAAACAATTCCTTTGTTGTGACGTATTATTTATACAAAAGTTTTTAAAATAATCACGACAAAATCTGAAAAACTGGAAACAAGTATTGTGGAAAGATGTTGATGGAGATTAAATTCTTATTCAATTAGAGGTAAACTCTAATTTTAGAGGTAATGTTCTTTACTTTAAATAAACCCTAACGATACAAATATGAAAATACCCCACTAAATGAAAAAAAAAGACATATTCACAGAATCAAAGTGACCGACTTAAGAATCAAAATTTAGTGATGTGGATTTTTTGTCTGATAAAATGGTCAAATGAAGGAAGATGAAGGAAAACTGACAATAATATTTAAATAGGGTTCATATCTATCTATCTATCTATCTATCTATCTGTCTGTCTACCTATCTATTTTTCTATCTATCTATCTATCTATCTATCTGTCTGTCTACCTATCTATTTTTCTATCTAGCTATCTATCTGTCTATCTGCCTGCCTATCCAGCTATCTATCTATTTATCTGTCTATCTATCTGTCTGTCTACCTATCTATTTTTCTATCTAGCTATCTGTCTATCTGCCTGCCTATCCATCTATTTATCTATTTATCTGTCTATCTGTTCAACGGAAAATAATTGTAATATGTATATGTAAAAGCACGGCGCTCCTTAATTGCAAAAGGTAACGGTGAAGGTAACATACATGTCCCATAATCTCCCAAAGAGGTGGGGGTAGGGGCCCGACCCTGAATTACCTCAGCCCGAGTCAATTAAATAGGGGTGGTTGACTCGCCGTTTCGTCGTGACGTAAGAGACAGAAAAGACAACCGCCCAGCACTAGGCAGCAATGGAGTTCGAACCTACGACTCGGCGGAGTCTCAGCGATGCCGGGCGGCGTCCTAACCGATCGAGCCCCACGAGACACTCTATTACAGAACGTAAACCAGAAATTAGGTTTGAGGAAAACAACAATGGACATAGATTGTCGAGCAATGGCACACACACACACATCCTATTGTCCTCTAGTTTGGAAGTGGTCTTTAACTGTGAACTAAACTAGGTTTAATAGCGCAAAATTCTGCGTCGAAAGTGGAAATGAGATTCCTTTCAAAGAAAAGTTGGTTGGTTGAACGGTAAAATGAAAGCATAATTTGACATTTCCCCATTTGCATACAAAGCGAATGTCGTCCAAAGAGGAATCTCAAAATGACCCATGAATTCAGAAAAGTATAACTTCATAATTGTGGGTGTAAAATATTCACATATAAAATGCTTATAACACACGGGGTTTCTTTAATTTGTGTTAATATCGTTACAAAGGAAAAATTCTTTATACGAGTCTCTTTGCTTGTTAAATAATAATATCATAAATGCTGAATAATATATCCACAGTAAACAAAGTTCCTGGTCAAACTCTAAACTTATTTGTTACCAACCGTTGTCGTAGTTAATGTTATGATATCATAATGTTATAATATAGATATGTTATGATATAATGTTATGATACAAATATAGATATAGATTATGATATCATAATGTTATGATATAGAATCATAGACTGCGGCGTTTTACATAAAGCAATTAAGCCGGTACTAAATTTTTAACCTCTCTCTCTCTCTCTCTCTCTCTCTCGGTATGGGCCGCAAGGCCTTTTGAGGTACTTCTTTTCCTTGTAACTCTCTCTCTCTCTCTCTCTCTCTCTCTCTCTCTCCTCTCTCTCTCTCTCTCTCTCTCTCTCTCTCTCTCTCTCTCTTGGGTAAATGCAAAGTGATGCACATTGGCTACGCCAATCCCAAGTCGGACTACTCGATGTTGGGCAGTAATATCAAGGTGACTGATTTAGAAAAGGACTTGGGTGTGCTAATTAGCAGCGACCTTAAGTTTACGAAACAGTGTGTAGAGGTGGAAAAGAAAGCCCAGAAACTATTGGGTTATATCAGGAGGCAATTTCAGTTTCGGAACAAGGAGATTGTGCTCTCACTGTACAATTCCTTGTTCGGCCGTACCTGGAGTATGCTGTGCAGTTCTGGTCGCCCACCCTCAGGAAAGATATTGAGAGGCTGGAGCGAGTGCAGGCGAGGGCCACAAAGTTAATCCCTTCCGTTAGGCATATGGGCTACAATCGACGGTTACGCGCCCTGAACTTGTTTTCGCTTGAAACTCGGAGGCTGCGCGGTCAACTGATCGAGGTTTTCAAGCTCTTACGACGGTTCAACGATGTCGATTTTAGAAGTATGTTTAGTTTAAATGATAACCCAACTCGCAACAATGGTTGGAAGTTGGATTTGAAACGGTTTAGGACTAGTGTGTGTGTGGGAATTACTTACGTATAAGATCTGTGACACATGGAACAGGTTACCTTCGGAAGTTGTGAACAGTTCCTCTGTGGATCAGTTCAAGAAAAGGTTAGACGAAATCTTGCACACTATTGAGTGTGTAAAGACATTTAGGACCTCAGTCTGCGGAAATTCTTTCCTATAAAATAGTTAATATCTGGAACCAACTTCCCTCAGAGGTTGTTTCCAGTCAAAGTGTAAATCTGTTTAAAAATAGGCTAGACAAAGTACTGAACACACTCATAGTTTAAGATTAAAACCTCAGAAAACTCTGCAGGAGTTCGCTTGCTCGGTCTCTGTGAGCAAGCTAAATATAGAGCTATTTATATATCTCCACTTTCCTGTAAAATTTCCTTGGCTACTTTTCCAGGGTCAAGGTATTTTCTTCAACCTTTTTCCGTACCTGCCTCTGGCAGGGAGGGAGCGGAGGGTGGGGAGAGAGCCTTCTACTTTTCTATCCAGTTTTCTACTACTGCTAGGATAGTTGAAAGAAAAATAAACTTTCACAAAATTTTCCCTGGCACCCGTTGCCATTGGTACCACCTCGGTATGGGCCGCAAGGCCTTTTGAGGTACTTCTTTTCCTTGTAACTCCTTGTAACTTCTCTCTCTCTCTCTCTCTCTCTCTCTCTCTCTCTCTCTCTATATATATATATATATATATATATATATATATTTTGAGTATTGATAATGAATTTAATTACACTTGTCAAGATTTATGAACTTCCTTAGAAAGATTTGGTGTAATTATTGTTCGCTATATCAGTTTTAAAATGTCATAATTTTTCAACTTTTGCAGTTTCTTGATAAGTATATTTAAACTACAAAGTGGCATGAAATTCAATACATCAACGGCACATCATTACTCAAAAGTAGCATCCACGTTTCATTTGACTTCATCAGCAAGACTTAAAAAGTTCTAGAATGATGTAACTCTTTTGGCCAAAGTGGTATATGCTGTAATTAGTTTTTCTGGTGCTTTCGTTTGAGGTCTTTGCGGGAAATGAAGGAAGCCTCATAGATGTAAATCTAATATCACTTAAAACTCACTGGCAGTGACGTAACTCAAGGTACAAAAAATAAAATCGATTCTGAGGTACAGCAACTCTTTTGACCAAAGCTGGCTTTGATCAGAACTTTTATATCACCCCAGAACTTTTTAAGTTTAGCTGATAAAGTTAAATGAAACGTGCATGTTAATGGGTATGGGTATAGTATTTTCTAAGTTTTTAAGAATAAAAATTTTTAAAATCTGAGAAACGGTTGTTTTTATTATAAAAACTGACTCTATCAAGAATCTGCGGTAACCATTACAAGGAAATTAAAAATCTTAATTCTTTTAATACTTTGAAAAGTTAAATATTAAAAGTATAAAATATATGTACTGTTGAGTGCGTAGATCCATAAGACTATTTTTTAGGGGTGTGTATGAGTGTTTGAGTTGCCATACATAATTTTAATTACATATTATTCATTCCATGTACAAAGTGTGCCAAAATGATGTACAACTTTGGATTTGGATATCAAATTTTATTTTTGGGTTGACCCTGTTCATTCTTTGCTTAAATGAAAGAGAAAAGGGTCATTGTTTGTTTCAAGCAAAAAAATTTCATTTCCATGAAGAAGAGGACGGAAATCGTCACTAGTTCATGACGTGCTCGATCTTAGCACCCCGGTTTTGGATGACAGAGGGGACGGGGACAATGAAGCTTTCAAACACTCTGCCAAGAATCTCTGTTGGGATGCATTTTATCTCCCTTCTGATGTTGATCTTCAGCTCGTCCATTATCTGAGGATTGTTCTTGTTGACTGAAATACCCTCAGAGATAAAAGTCAGGGGCTGACAAATCAGGAAAGTTTAATGGCCATGAATTGTTAGTACGTCACGAGAGCAGTCAAGCTCATGGGAAATGTTGCCTCAGGAATGCCGAGGCAACGATCGATGTGTGAGGGGACGCACGATCTTGCTGAAAGATGACTGTATTCATGTTCACACTTCGCTTCCTTCTCAGTGCAAAAGAAATTTCCTTCTCAACATGTGCACTGTGTTAACAGTGAAATTTTGTCCTGCGCAGAATGACGCATCAAACTGTTACTTTCTCAACAAAAAATGGTGGTGCTACATGTTCATGTAGTTGCTGGACTGCCAAAACTCGCATGTTCTGCTTGTTGGCATGCCCACTAAGATGAAAGTGAGCCTCGTCAGAGAAGAAAACATTGTCCAGAAACTCCGGTTGATTTTCATTCCACTGGGCAATGTTGACACAAAATTCACACCTTTCTCTTTTAGTTCTGTCTGACTTTGCAACATTTGTATCCTATGCTGATACATTCGCAGATCTTAGTGTATGGTTCTTCTCACAGTAGTATGCGATGTCCTCACCAACTGACAAAGCCTGCGTGTTGACTTTCTTCGTAAGGTTTGCAATTCTTGTCTTACAGCCTGGATCCTATCAGGTGTTCTCGCAGTAGATTTCCGTCCAGAGTGGCCTCTTATCTGTTCAGTAACACTCCCCGTATGGCTGAACTTCTCCACAATACGCTTGAAGATTTTGTAACTGGGAATTCCTGTGCTTGGAAAATCCTTGTGAAAGTGTCTCTGTATTGTAACATATGACTTCGTAGCAAAATATGTCTCTACGATCATTGTCCGCTGTGAGACAGAAATTTTGTCGACATAGTCAGAATTCTGATCAACAAAACTTTCTGATGTCTTCTTTATATCACCTGAAAATGGGAGAAAATATCCATTAGTTTAAAAATTGCAGCCATTTTAAAAGTTCTACATCATTTTGGTAAACCCCTTGTGTGTGTGTGTGTGTGTGTGTGTGTGTATACTATAAAAGCATTATACAATAGTACCATGGGTGCCAAAAATTAATGTTTCATTTACTTTTGACTTTCCAGTCTAATTCAATATTTTCCCTCTAATTGATGCTTAATTCTGCTTTCACATGCATTCGAGATCGCGTTTTGAGTATGCCAAACTATATGAAGTGCTTCATTTCATTGCATTAATATTCTGAACCTTTTAAGTTAACATTATGTGAAAATGTATTAATTCTTTTAACGCTTTTGATGGTATATGTTTATAAAGTGCGATACATATATATATATATATATATATATATATATATATATATATATATGAATGAAAGGCTTACATGCATGATGGGGACACAATGAATCTAACTTAAATTGACATTCTGATGGCTGAAGGCTAATTTTAAACACTGGTACGGAATAGGCCATATTCAAATGAGTTAACCGCTCAATTGGTTTGATTGAATCGGGATAAGCTTTCAGGTGTCATTGATATCCTGAGACGTTGCTTTTTAATTATTAAAAAAATGAAAAAACTAAAAATTGGTCGTTTACTAAACTTTTAAAGTTTATAAACGTTTCATAAACGTTCATAAACGTTTCTTAAATCTAACTTTGTTTGCTGGGAAAGATTAGAAGATATGTCGTAGAATAAAATTAACAAGAAATGTGACAAGACAATAAAAGTTCAACACCAGCATTGGCAAGGTTGGAGACGAATCCGCATGCAGGAATGTTTTATCCCATACAGGTATGCCATCCTTAGTATCTGCGTGTCAGGGTTAAAGAGCGCCAAGTCGTCATAGATATACACATAGACGTGGCGCTTTTTAACTCTGACACGCGGATATGTGCAAATGATCATCGGTCAATCTTGACCTGAATTTAACTTTATCAGTTCCATCTTTGAATAAAGATTTTGTGGAAATATCTTCAAAAGTTCAAAGGTTCAATGTCACTTTCAAATTCGGTATAACTTTAATTGCGTTTTTTGACGGTTTTTACTTTTGTCGCTTGGCCACTTCTTCCTTGAGGGGTGGGGGGCTTCATATAAACTAAAAATAATTAAGAGTTAATTTATCAAATCTGGCACTGATAAATAATTAATCATTACTACAAAAATAACGTAACGGTTATCAGTGATATGGGCGCGAAATGGAGAATGAAATTATAAGCCACTACAACCTAATCTAATCTAACTGTATTTAAGATTTTCCCACTAATTAACAGTGATAATTGGGTCTTAAAGTGATTTATGTCTCCAACATTGATTGAATCGTGATAATAAGTCAGGGTGAGTAATCCTCTCTCGCATGTCAGTTTCTTTTACTCGTCAAAGTCCATTACATAATTTATGTTATGCTGAAGCATAAACTAAAAATAACATAACATATTTTAACATAAAAATTTCCATAATATGATTTAACTTTGTTAATACAGGAAAGAAGGACCAAGGGCGAGCACTCCCAAAAATGTCCCCTCCACCTCCCAAAAAAAGAGAAGGAGAGAGCCGAAATCAAGGTCCAGAATTTTGGAGGTTTGACTGCAATGGCTTAATATTTCATCTCTTTTTTTTTTTTTTATGCAAACACTTTGTTGTCTTTTATCTCTGTTTCGGGGTCAAAGGGTGTGCTGTTGTTGTTGTTGTTGTTGTTGATGCAGTGGCCCATTTGAATTTCATATCGAGTATCATAAGAAAGCACAAAGAAGTAAATATATTAAAATCGTGTTTTTTCTCCTTTGCATTATGAAAGCTGACACACGTTTTCTGGCATTCCATTGATGAGTTTTGCCATTTGTTCTTGAGAACAATCATTGTGGTGTCTATTTACTTTTGTCAACCTTCTGTAATAAGAAAAGCTTTCTTTCTTTGTTTGAACATATCCCATAATTGTAGAAATCTGCAATATATATACAGGATGTTAAAAAAAACGCAACCCAAAATAGAAAAGAAAAGGGCTAGGTTACAATGATATGTGCATTTTCAAACGGGTTGTATTTCTTTTCGAACACCCTGTGTGTGTGTGTGTGTGTGTGTGTGTGTGTGTGTGTATATATATATATATATATATATATATAAAGTTCCTTTAAGTATGTAATAAAGACGAAAGCATTTTTAGGACAAATATTAATCCACAAAATTTAACTTCAAAACCATTTGCGAATGTCGATAATGTCTAGAATAAAGTTCCTATATTACAGTATTTTTTTACAGTTTAGTTTTTTGTATCATGAACAAAAACCAGAAGTGTTGGAAAGCAATACAAAAATTTCAGAAGGGAATTTGTAATAATTATGAACTAATTCTTTTTCTTTCGTAAACGAAATTTAATTTATTCAAAATGTACATTTTAAAAATATTTGGAATTTTACTTTCGTAACTGTAATAGTTCATTAAATTTTAAAACAAAAACTGTAATAAAAGAAATTTAAATCCGAAGTACAGGTTTTTTTTTTGGATATTTTTCTCCCGTAAATGGAATATGGAAGTTTTGATGATGGACGAACTGTTGTTTTTTCATTCTAAAATTTTTTGACGTAACTTTTTTTGGAAATAATTTTCTTTTTAATTTCAAGAGAATTATTATAATATAAGAGAATTATTACTGTCATTAGGACACTCATATTTTTTTTCATTTCTATGATTAAGTTTTGGTATCCAAGGTTTCGACTCCTTAAAGTGATCAGTGATCACCTTCAAGAGAATTATATATCTATAGGATTTAAACACGTTTTTGTTATGCTAATTTAACAACATTTTTACTCTTAATGCTTAACTACCTACTTAATCATAACTACCTATGAAGTAATGTGCTTACTTTTAGTTTAATCTGAGAGCCCAGCAAAGCCGAAAGCAAGAGGGATCAAATTAAATAAAAATAAATACCATTAGTCTAATTAACAATTGTATGTTCTCTGTTAAAATTATTGTGATATTTATTACAATATTTTATCATTTAATTATGATGTTAACAATCATGTATAATGTAGTTATTTTATTGGACTTTTCATTTATTTCTTTATTAAAGAGGTACTGCTACGCATCACTCATCATTATGGTTAGTAAGATTGACCCATGCTCTCTCTCTCTCTCTCTCTCTCTCTCTCTCTCTCTCTCTCTCTCTCTCTCTCTCTCTCTTAGTGTTCACGACCGAAGACAACCTCGTCACTGGCCTCACCGTTGACGAATCGTTGGGCGGGAGTGATCACAGTCTTATTAGGTTCCGTGTGTGCATCCCTCGGGTGAAGCGTAGTAACTCGAGAGGCAGTAAGCTCGATCTCCGGCGGGCGAACTTTGTTAGCCTCAGGGATAGCGTAGGAGATATGGGGTTAGAGGTCGGCGGCGATGTTGAGGGAGTGTGGAGTGCATTCCGGGACGAGTTTATGGTGCTGCAGTCTGCTGCCATACCCTCAAAACCGGTCACCCTGCTTCAACGCAGCCTAAGTGGTTCAATCGTGACATTGCTTCGGCTATCCGAAATAGGAAAGTAGCGTATAGGAGGCGAAGGCCAATCGTTCCCATGAGAACACTTTAGCGTATGTCCGCCTGTGTAGGGAAGTGAAGGCGAAGGTTAGGCTAGCGAAACGTAACGAAGAACTACGGGTGGCAAGCCTCTGCAAGGGGAACCCTAAGGAGTTCTTCAGTTATGTTAATAGTAGAAAGCCCATTAGAAGCATGATAGGTCCGTTAAAGGACGGAAGCGGCGTTCTGCGGACCTCGGACGCGGACATTGCCAATGTGCTTAATGAGTACTTTGCGGGAGTGTTCACCAGGGAGGACACCCGCATCATCCCCGAGCCAGGTGTGAGGCACGAAGGTGCTGGCCTGGATAATGTTCGATGTACCGCGACAGTCGTTGCCGATAGAATAGACAAACTGAGCGCATTTAAGGCTCCTGGGCCAGACCAGTTTCTCCCCAGAGTGTTGCGGGAGGTGCGCGACCAGGTGGCTCCCCACCTGGCTACAGTCTTCAACAAATCGTTGGAGACGGACCAGGTGCCTGGTGACTGGAGGGAAGCCAACGTGACCCCTATCTTTAAGAAAGGGGATCACGAAAGTCCAGGGAACTATCGTCCCATTAGTCTCACTTCAGTTGTAGGTAAATTATTAGAGGGGATAATAGCGGATAGGATCGTTGACCATTTGGATTCCCACAAGCTGCTTGGGGACTCCCAACATGGGTTTAGACGGCATAGGTCGTGTCTCACCAACTTGCTCGAGTCTTTCCACGTCATGTTGGGTGAGTACAATAAGAGTAGGGCGATTGATATACTTTATCTCGACTTTCAGAAAGCCTTTGATAAGGTACCTCACCGCCGGCTAATGGCGAAAGTGCGCGCGCTGGGTATCGGTGGGGAAATAGGTAGGTGGCTTGAAAACTGGCTGAAGAATAGGCGGCAGAGGGTTGTAATTAAAGGTGCTAGTTCGGGTTGGGCCTCGGTCACTAGTGGGGTTCCTCAGGGTTCCGTTTTGGGGCCGCTGTTGTTTACCATTTACATAAATGATATCGACGGTGGCATCGTCAGTCGGATCGCCAAATTCGCTGATGACACCAAGCTTGGGGCCAATGTTGGGACGCCCGAAGCGATCGAGGAACTGCGTGCGGACCTAGGTAGGATAGGAGAGTGGTCCGAAAAATGGCAAATGCCGTTTAACTTGGGTAAATGCAAAGTGATGCACATTGGCTACGCCAATCCCAAGTCGGACTACTCGATGTTGGGTAGTAATATCGAGGTGACTGATTTAGAAAAGGACTTGGGTGTGCTAATTAGCAGCGACCTTAAGTTTACGAAACAGTGCGTAGAGGTGGAAAAGAAAGCCCAGAAACTATTGGGTTATATCAGGAGGCAATTTCAGTTTCGGAACAAGGAGATTGTGCTCTCACTGTACAATTCCCTTGTTCGGCCGCACCTGGAGTATGCTGTGCAGTTCTGGTCGCCCACCCTCAGGAAAGATATTGAGAGGCTGGAGCGAGTGCAGGCGAGGGCCACAAAGTTAATCCCTTCCGTTAGGCATATGGGCTACAATCGACGGTTACGCGCCTGAACTTGTTTTCGCTTGAAACTCGGAGGCTGCGCAGTCAACTGATCGAAGTTTTCAAGCTCTTACGCGGGTTCAACGATGTCGATTTTAGAAGTATGTTTAGTTTAAATGATAACCCAACTCGCAACAATGGTTGGAAGTTGGATTTGAAACGGTTTAGGACTAGTGTGTGTGGGAATTACTTTACGTATAAGATCTGTGACACATGGAACAGGTTACCTTCGGAAGTTGTGAACAGTTCCTCTGTGGATCAGTTCAAGAAAAGGGTAGACCAAATCTTGCACACTATTTGAGTGTGTAAAGACATTTAGGACCTCAGTCTGCGGAAATTTCTTTTCCTATAAAATAGTTAATATCTGGAACCAACTTCCCTCAGAGGTTGTTTCCAGTGAAAGTGTAAATCTGTTTACAAATAGGCTAGACAAAGTACTGAACACACTCATAGTTTAAGATTAAAACCTCAGAAAACTCTGCAGGAGTTCGCTTGCTCGGTGTCTCTGTGAGCAAGCTAAATATAGAGCTATTTATATATTCTCCACTTTCCTGTAAAATTTCCTTGGCTACTTTTCCAGGGTCAAGGTATTTTCTTCAACCTTTTTCCGTACCTGCCTCTGGCAGGGAGGGAGCGGAGGTGGGGAGAGAGCCTTCTACTTTTCTA